>JAMLFT010000137.1:0-55447 GCA_026544285.1 Pachyrhizus erosus | reverse complement strand
TATCTTATATAAAAAATGTTAAAAAATATAATAAATATTTAAAAAATTATAAATTAATGTTTTAAAAACATATTTTGAAATATTAAAAATTAATTAATTCTCAGTCATAATAATCTTATAAAACTTCAATAAGATTGCTCTCTGGGATCATATATGTGTTGTGTACCAAAACACTTTTCATAAAATTTGTTCAAAATCATACACTCCCAGAGAGAATAGAATTTCTGGATTAGAACAAGCAAATTGAGTGGAAGGCCTTAAGCAATGGAAATCTAAAATTATGCACTTATTTAAAAACCAAACAGTTAAAAAATAGTTTTCCTTCCCTGGGTTGAGTATCTTCTGTTCCCAGTCAAAAACCCATCTTCAAGTTTTCACACAGTGTTTTTTGTCGGGCGGAAAACCAAACTCTCTCTCTTCCCCTGTTTCTCTCTCCATGTCTCCAAAATTTCCCCGTCTAGGTTCTCACCACATGTCACTTTCCGAGTTTTCTTTTCTTTACAGAAGAAGCAAACTGAACATTAACCCACTGAAACACCACCTGTTCCCTCTCTTACAAGATAAGACTAACACACAACATAACACTACTACTAGTACTAAATACCAACACCACCAACGTTAATATTCAACAACACACACCCCGCCACATACCATTCCTATTCCCCCCCATCACAAGCAACAAGAAGAATGAAGAATAACAATAGAGAAGGAGAGAGAGAAAGAGTTACAAATAAGATTAAATAAATTGCCATAGAATAGAAAAAGGTTGGCAGCAGAAGCATGAGCTCAATAAAAGCCAGGCAGAAGAACAGTGTGAGATAATAAAGGAAGGTTGGTGGGGAGGTTGTAATTCGTAAAGATAAGGAATTTTTGTTTGAGTTTTTGCAATGTCACAGAACTCTGAACCTGAGGAGATAAAGACAGTTGAGCAGTGGCGATGGTCTGAAATGCAAGGCCTTGAGCTTGTGGCTTCTTCTGCTCCTGTTTCAGAGTCACATGAATCCAACCCAACATTGGAAGAGAAAAGAGAAGAGAGGGTCATGGAGGAGGCTTCAGTGGCCAAAAAAGATGCTGTTTCCAATGGTACTTGTAGTGGTGGTGAGGAGAAGAAGGGTGAGAGTGTTTCTTCTGTTGGGTTTGGTGAGCTTTTCAGATTTGCTGATGGGTTGGATTACATTCTAATGGCAATTGGAACAGTTGGAGCATTTGTACATGGTTGCTCCTTGCCACTCTTTCTTCGCTTCTTTGCTGATCTTGTGAATTCCTTTGGTTCCAATGCGAATAACTTGGACAAGATGACTCAGGAAGTGGTGAAGGTAAAGATATTACAATAACAAGCTAACAGCACAATTCAGAGTTTGATGGTTTTGAGAATTGGAATTGTTTGTGATTTTGTGTTTGCAGTATGCGTTTTACTTCCTGGTGGTGGGGGCTGCCATATGGGCATCCTCGTGGGCAGGTAAATTACACTCTGAATTTCGAAAATTCATTCTAAATTTAGAATTTTGGAGGGTGTGAATGTGGAAAGAGGTTTGGTTTTGTTGTTGCAGAGATTTCGTGCTGGATGTGGACAGGTGAGAGGCAATCAACGCGGATGAGGATCAGGTACCTAGAAGCAGCGTTGGACCAGGACATTCAATTCTTTGACACCGAGGTTCGAACATCCGATGTTGTTTTAGCCATTAACACTGATGCTGTCATGGTACAAGATGCCATTAGCGAGAAGGTGAAGCTCAATAACACGAGCCTTTGTTTTTTTGCATTAGATTAGATTATTCTAGTTTTTTTGGTTGTCCAAGGTATCCCTGGGGTATGGAATTTCACCTAAGGAACTGACCTCTCTCAACAGTGTCTATTCCATAGACATGGAACTGTGGGTAGAACTTCTGATCACTTGCTTAAGGGACATGTTTATCCATCAACCATATTACACTATCATGTTAGTATGATTACTTGTGAGTGTTTAATATGGTTACTAATTCTGGTTGCTTTGCGTGCAGTTGGGTAATTTCATTCACTACATGGCTACATTTGTTTCTGGATTTGTTGTGGGTTTCACTGCGGTTTGGCAATTAGCACTGGTTACCCTAGCTGTGGTCCCTATTATAGCTGTAATCGGAGGCATTCACACCACTACCTTGGCCAAGCTATCTAGTAAAAGCCAGGAGGCTCTTTCTCAAGCTGGTAACATTGTGGAACAGGTGAGACTTGAGGGACCCCTTTGTGATCATTGTGTTGGTCAGTGTTTTTTTGCATCTGGGTGGTGTTGATGTTGGGCTAAATTTGCAGACTGTTGTTCAAATTCGAGTGGTATTGGCGTTTGTTGGGGAGACTAGAGCGCTGCAATCCTATTCCTCTGCCTTGAGGATTGCACAGAAGATTGGCTACAGGACTGGATTTGCAAAGGGAATGGGATTGGGGGCCACTTACTTTGTTGTTTTCTGTTGCTATGCACTTTTGCTTTGGTATGGAGGCTATTTGGTTAGGCACCACTACACCAATGGAGGACTTGCCATTGCCACTATGTTTTCTGTTATGATTGGTGGATTGTGAGTACTGTTTCTGCTGTATTTTTGTGTTTTAGCAAACCTTAGTGGTTAAACTGTTTAACCTTAGTAACTGAGAATTTCATCCACACAAAACTTTGGGCCAAAACCCGACCTCACATAGTGAGATAAGATTTTTGTTTATGGTTTTTGTTATAGGGCTTTAGGCCAGTCTGCACCCAGCATGGCTGCATTTACAAAGGCCAGAGTTGCTGCTGCAAAGATTTTTCGTGTGATAGATCACAAGCCGGGTATAGACAGAAAAAGTGAATCAGGTTTGGAGTTAGAGAGTGTTACAGGACTAGTAGAACTGAGAAATGTGGACTTTTCATACCCGTCAAGGCCAGAGGTTATGATCCTTAACAATTTCTCCTTGAATGTTCCTGCTGGCAAGACCATTGCTTTGGTTGGAAGCAGTGGCTCAGGCAAGAGCACGGTTGTGTCTCTCATTGAGAGATTCTATGATCCTTCTTCAGGTAAAACTGTGAATTCATTCAGATGTCATTGAAAATCAACTAGATTAGATATTCAACTTGTGTTGTGGGAGTGTTACTAATTAGTGATCTGATCAAGTGTATTGTGTAACTGCGACACTGTTTTGCAGGACAAGTGTTGCTTGACGGGCATGATGTTAAGACATTGAAGCTTAGATGGCTGAGACAGCAAATAGGCCTGGTGAGCCAAGAACCTGCTTTGTTTGCTACCACAATTCGAGAAAACATACTTTTGGGTAGGCCTGATGCAGACCAGGTTGAGATTGAAGAAGCTGCCAGAGTGGCTAATGCTCACTCCTTCATCATCAAACTTCCCGAAGGTTATGAAACTCAGGTTAGTCCACTTAGATTAATGTTACATTGTTACTTTGTGAAATTGGTCCGGTGAAAATGCGTATTTGTGATGGTGGTTGATCATCAACAACCCTAATGGCCGTGTAAAATCAATCACATCTTTCACATCAAGCATGCGTTGTTTCCATCATTACAAGCCACTTTATATAAAATAATAAAATAATATTATATATATGTGTGTGTGTGTGCTAAAATCTAAATGGTAAATTGGAAAACAGAAATAAAAAGATGTGTCACATAATTATTACAGTAGGTAACTAACTTTTCATAGAAAGAGGATAATGTCTCAAGAATTTATGGCAGTTGCGCTAGGTACAAGAGAGGAGTTGCGCCTTATCATAGTAAATTGTGAACCCCAAGTATACGGATCTTGACTTTAGCATATATCAATTTTAAAATAAAACATATGCCAAATAGAAAAATTGTTGAGCAGAAATACTGAAATAGACAGGATGTATCACGTAATTATTATAGTAGGTAACTAAATATTTATATAGAAAGAGGATTATGTCTTTAGACTTTATTGCTGTTGTTTAAGGTACAGGAGAGTAAAGCTTATCGTAGTAAAATGTCAAACCCACAAGTATACGGATCTTGACCAGGTTTCTTGTTTGGTTGTACAATTTGGGAGTCTATAATTGCAACCTCTATTATTTTAGTTAGGACAGATTTATTTGGTCAACAAGCAAAACCCATTATTCTTTAATCGAATTCTTAAAAGCCAAAGCCAGAAAGTGATTGGTCATGCAATGCATTTTTAAAATATCCAGAAGGTAACATGGTTAGGTCAACAAGGCATGTGCGGGAATACAGAGGAATTTATATCTATTATTACTTATTAATTAAAGAAAAAAACTACCAAACGTGGAGATGTCCAGAACATGAAAACCAAAAATGAAGACTGACATGAAACTCATTGTATAAATAAAACAGATAAATACTTTGTGTTGACTTTACTTTTTTATATACTACAGAAAAAACTTGCATTATCTACTGCACACACAATGCTAAGCTCTCCAATTTGTCATTGTATTACTTTTAATGAGAATTTCAATTTATTCTCATGATAATGTTAACAGAAATACATTATTAATACAATTCCTACTCATCCATAACTTCTTTACATCTTTGTGCGTTACACAGGTACTAAAACATACAGAAGGGACCGTATAATATGACAATTTATATTTATACATATTACAGACAGAAACTGCTGATAGATTTAAAAACAAAAAATCTAGTACTGGAATGACATCTCCCTTACTATAAGACTTTTAGAAAATAACAGTTGTTGAACTAGTATTTGGTAAAAAAAATGCAAATTATTCGAAATTGCAGGTAGGTGAGAGAGGGCTGCAACTTTCAGGAGGACAAAAGCAGAGAATAGCAATTGCAAGGGCAATGCTGAAAAACCCAGCAATTCTTCTCTTAGATGAGGCCACGAGTGCATTGGACTCAGAATCAGAAAAGCTGGTTCAGGAGGCCCTTGATCGGTTCATGATTGGCAGAACAACTCTTGTAATTGCTCATCGCCTTTCCACGATTCGCAAAGCTGACCTTGTGGCTGTGCTTCAGCAAGGAAGTGTCACTGAAATTGGAACTCATGATGAGCTCTTTGCTAAAGGTGAAAATGGAGTCTATGCCAAACTTATCCGGATGCAGGAGATGGCACATGAAACTTCTATAAATAATGCCAGAAAGAGTAGTGCAAGGTAGCTTCACCAATATTGAACATTGGCATTCTTTGAAATACCCGTATATTAGATGTTTTAAGATGAGGATGTGTTCATTTGCAGGCCTTCAAGTGCCAGAAACTCTGTAAGCTCCCCCATCATTGCGCGAAATTCTTCTTATGGCCGGTCACCGTACTCACGCAGATTGTCTGACTTCTCTACGTCTGATTTTAGTCTGTCCCTTGATGCATCACATCCAAATTACAGGCTTGAAAAGCTTGCCTTCAAAGATCAGGCCAGTTCCTTCTGGCGGCTTGCCAAAATGAACTCTCCTGAATGGCTTTATGCCTTAATTGGTTCTATAGGATCTGTTGTTTGTGGATCCCTCAGTGCATTCTTTGCTTATGTTCTTAGTGCTGTCCTCAGTGTCTATTACAATCCAAACCACCGACACATGATCAGAGAAATTGAAAAGTACTGCTACTTGTTGATTGGGCTATCTTCAGCTGCACTCCTCTTCAATACATTGCAGCACTCCTTCTGGGATATTGTTGGTGAAAATCTTACAAAACGAGTGAGGGAGAAAATGTTGACTGCAGTGCTTAAAAATGAAATGGCATGGTTTGATCAGGAGGAAAATGAGAGTGCTAGGATTGCAGCAAGGCTATCTCTTGATGCCAACAATGTCAGATCAGCCATTGGAGATCGGATTTCAGTGATTGTGCAGAATACTGCACTTATGCTAGTTGCCTGCACTGCAGGGTTTGTATTGCAATGGCGCCTTGCCCTTGTACTAGTATCCGTCTTCCCAGTTGTTGTTGCAGCCACTGTTTTGCAGGTTTGGTTTCTCAAATTTATATCTGTCATGCTTAGTAATCCAACTTTGTATTAGCCACTTATGCCTTCCACTAAATTTTGAACAGAAAATGTTCATGACTGGTTTCTCTGGTGACCTGGAAGCTGCTCATGCAAAGGCCACTCAACTAGCTGGAGAGGCTATAGCCAATGTAAGGACAGTTGCTGCTTTTAATTCAGAAAAGAAAATTGTTGGCCTTTTCACCTCCAACCTTGAAACACCACTACGGCGCTGCTTTTGGAAGGGACAAATTTCTGGAAGTGGATATGGAATAGCTCAGTTTGCACTCTATGCTTCCTATGCACTTGGCCTTTGGTATGCTTCTTGGCTTGTGAAGCACGGTATTTCTGATTTCTCTAAAACAATCCGAGTTTTTATGGTTCTAATGGTCTCAGCTAATGGTGCTGCTGAAACTTTAACCCTGGCTCCTGACTTCATCAAGGGTGGTCGCGCCATGAGATCAGTCTTTGATCTCCTTGACCGAAGAACTGAGATTGAGCCCGACGATCCAGATGCTACCCCTGTCCCTGATCACCTTCGCGGTGAAGTAGAACTTAAGCATGTTGATTTCTCTTATCCAACCAGACCAGACATGTCAGTTTTTTGTGACCTTAGTCTCCGTGCTAGGGCAGGCAAAACTCTTGCCCTTGTAGGGCCTAGTGGCTGTGGTAAAAGCTCAGTCATTGCACTTATACAAAGGTTCTATGATCCAACATCTGGCCGGGTCATGATTGATGGAAAGGACATAAGGAAATACAATCTCAAGTCTCTTAGAAGGCACATTGCTGTGGTACCTCAGGAGCCGTGCCTATTTGCTACTACTATTTATGAGAACATTGCTTATGGACATGACTCAGCTACTGAAGCTGAGATCATAGAGGCTGCAACACTTGCCAATGCTCACAAGTTCATATCTTCTCTGCCTGATGGATACAAGACATTTGTTGGTGAGAGGGGAGTTCAACTATCTGGGGGACAAAAGCAAAGAATAGCAATTGCTAGAGCTTTTGTGAGGAAGGCAGAACTTATGCTTCTTGATGAGGCAACAAGTGCACTTGATGCTGAATCTGAGAGGTCTGTTCAGGAGGCCTTAGACCGCGCCTGCTCAGGAAAAACTACTATTATTGTTGCACACAGGTTATCAACTATTAGGAATGCTAATCTCATTGCAGTGATTGATGATGGGAAGGTGGCAGAGCAAGGCTCCCATTCACAGTTGTTAAAAAATCACCCTGATGGGATCTATGCGCGCATGATTCAATTACAAAGGTTCTCAAATAACCAAGTCATCGGGATGGCCTCAGGTTCAAGTTCTTCTACAAGGCCAAAAGATGATGAATGACAATGCTAGCAGCTAGCTATTCAAAAGAAAAAAGGAATATATGCCATATGCCAATTATAGTTGTTGGCATTTTTGTTTTGACCATAGTATAGTTGTGTATCTTCCCCCACTCCTCACATTTAAGAATGTATCTTCTTGTCTTTATGAATCTTACTAAGAATACAGCAATGAGATTGAAACAGATAAATAGATGTCCATCTTTATGAATTTACAAGGCCTCCATTTTGCATTTCTGTTCCCTTTGCTCTAAATCATCTGTAACTGCTATGAACATTGTCATTAGGCCGTCACGTATAGATCAATGTCTGTAGTTAGGCCGTCACAAATTGAAGAACGCTATCAATGAAATTGAAATTCTTTACAAAAGCAACTCTTAGATGATATATATGGTGATAAGCACCTCATAATTATAAATTACGTCATTAAGTGTTAACTTTTTAAATTATAGCTATCGTTGAAGGTATTTCAATTGGAGAGAATATGTTAGAACCGGAGTAGAAAATAAAAAATTATGCTATTGTGATATTAGTACATCTAATGTATATAGCGGCAAATATAAACTATATCTTGGTAAGAGGCTTCTAAGGCTATGCTTCGGAATCCAGTTGAAATGCTGCAATCAGACATTCACACATTCCAAAGCATTAATCGGAGAAGTTAAAAATTGTCATTGATGTTGAATCATGAATGTCTATTTGCCCCATTCTAACAGCTAACCGAACACTCACTAACTTAGTATCTGTAATATACTTGACTACTTATGGAACTATTAATGACATATTTATTTTGTAATTATAAAGTCTTTTAATAATATAGGGTTTTACTATATTGGGTTTATATATAACATTTATTTTCAGATTAGCCCCTGTAAAAATTCTTTTATTATTATTCTATTGATGTTCAAATTTGTTATTGTTGTTAATGTCATGACAGGTACAAAGATATTGTGAAATATAAGGATTAAATAAAGATTATTAGTATAAGGACAAAGATATTTTTAGTTCTTACATGTGACACTCACTTATAATTTAATCTTTACACTTCATTATATTACAACTCCAACAAATCGCATTATAACAATAATAGACAACAAAAATAAATTAAAAAATGTTATATATACAGGGATTAATCTAAAACCTGCTTTTGTATAAGGATCAATTCAAAAATAACTATAAGTATCATATACAATACAAAAAGAATATATTATTACCAACCCCGATGATTCCAAAATTACTATCACGGAAAATATGAATGTGGATGTTATAAAGTGGGTGACTAATTAATAAGTTTGTTAGGCAGTAAACATTAAAGTCAAGTACAATATACATTTCTATACGTGAATTTATAATTTTTCACATTAAACCAACAATGACTGCAACTCGGTAGTTGGGTAAGGCAGTGAACTACTAATTTTGTCACTTTCCTACACTGATAAAGCAGTAATGAGGGAGTGGTAGCCTTGGATTAAGATCGTGGAGGTGGCATTTTTACCCCTAGACTCTTTCATACATGTTGCAATCAAATAAATACTTATCCTATCCTGGTAATTACAACTCTTCTGGTCCTAAGATCTCAACTGGGTGCATGTGCATATGCAGCTTGTGGCTTGTAGGGAAACCACTATTATTGAGTTTAAATCACATGATTCCGTGCACGACTTGAAGGTATATAACAACTGGAAATCGGACAAGGATCTAATGTGGGACGAATTTGTGGACAAGCATGGGACATAAAAGAAGGAAACGATGATGAGAAAATGACACAAGAAAAAGGACTGTGCTCCACTGCTTAAGTAGGTGCTATCCGTTATGGGGACCAAACAGAAGAAAAAGAATGATTCAACAATTGAATAGTGGCAAAGGAGGTTCTCAAAAGTCTCTTTCCATACCCACATGCCTTCATGGATGGGAGCAAGAAAATACTTGTGTTGCTCTTGCTGTTGTGTTAAGAAACAAAGGGAGAATGAATATTACTATTAGAATGGTAGAACTTAAATGCCCAAGGTAATAGAATTGACTTGTATACAACCCCTGCATATCTATTATGAACTAGAAAATGTTAGTGGAAATACCACCAATTCAACCAATTTGAGCAACCTATGATACACTACTTAACATAAAAATGTAGTAAAAAAATTAAGTCGAGACAAAGAGTAAATTCAGTAATAATTAATAAATACTAGGATAAGCAAAACTCGTCAGATCATATGCTTGAAGAAGCTCAATTTTTATTTATGTAGTTGACTAGCATAATAAAAGTCTTTGAGTATTTGGCTTACTTGTAATTAAACTCCTAGAAAACCTTGTGTTTATTCATGTGTGCTTCTGTTTAAATTATAATCCATATATTAAATAAGTCTATTACTAAGTGAGACTTCAGTCATTGACACCGAATATACTTTCATATAGTCACTTAAAAATCTTTTTCAAATCTTTCATACTCATTTTAGCCAATAAGATAGATAATTAGACATGTGTTATCATCAAATAGAACATCCAATGAAAGTTTCCATATGAGAATAACTCTTATTTCGTTATGTTAGATCAAACTTCAATAAATTATCAAGACTAACAAAAGTAGAGCACTAATTTCGTTATTATCCATTAAGGTGATTTACGAATTTATGATTTTTTTTGCTCTATATCATTAGGTGAAGTTTACATGCCTAGAGTATTTTGTGTTAGTGTGTGATGGATTGGCCTGTCAAGGCTAAATGGGTCATCCATTCTTTAAACTCATTTCCACCAACCTATGTTATTCTTAAACCCATTTTTTCTATTTTCATGCTCCACTTCTTTTGATCTTTTACAAAATCATCCTTAACGAGAACATGTTTTTGTTATAATCAATACACAACAAAAATTTATTTCTATTGTATATGATAAAAATTTAAACTACCTGATAGCAGTAGTGATAATTGTTATATATTTGTATATTTTGTAGTAGTTTAAGAGCAATTAATATTTTTTTTATAAAATTGAGCTTTGTTATTTTTTTTGTGAAATTTTTATTAAAAGTTTAGTTTAGTTAGTAATTTTCCATTTATACCCATTTTATGCTTGATCATTAGTTATTTTGTAATTTTAAGAACTATGTTTAAGCATTGGATTAAGCTATGGAGATGTTTCAAAGGATTTGATACGTTAAGGATTATTTTGGTTGAAGCCTAGAGCCTTGAAGGCTTTGAGGAGACTTAAAAAGCTTGTAGGAAGTTTTTGGATTACATTTGTGCAACCAAGGCATGCATTTGTGCAAGATTCAAAATTTCTAGAATTGCTTAAGGCTGAAAATCACATACCTATGCATTCTAGTCGTGCACTCATGTAAGTTTAAACTTGCTAAAGGCCAAGAATTGCACACCTATGCACTCTAGAGACACACTTGTACATCGAAACCTACGAGAATTAAATCTATTTTCCTATTTTTGATTTCTTTTGAGCATAAACACTTATTAGCCCACAAACTTAAATAAGAATTCTCTATAATGTAATTAGCAACGGTCACAGTAAAAACTAAGAAGAAACTAAGACGAAATTAATGCCTTTGGATATGTCCTTCATTCTTTTTTTTATCTATTGTTTCTTCCTTGTAGCCATGAGAAGTTAGGTTCTTGATTTGTTAGGGTTTAGTATAGCTAGACCTAATTTCATGTAACTGTTACCTTCATTTTTATTTAATAAAAGTATTATTATTGTTCTCCTTCTATGTTTAATGTTTGTGTTTGGCTTGATCAACCAATTATTTAATTCTATAATTTTAATTATAATTAAAAGTATTTTGGGATTACGAATTGATGGAGACAATTAATTTTATTTGTGCCTATGGATAGGGTAAAGAGGATTAGCCATTGCTAAACCCCTTTTCTTAATGCAAATTGTTTGGTTATGCTAATTAAAGGGATTAATAGTATAATCAAGAGACTTAGTTCTCTCACTTAAGAAATTAAGGTTGGAATAAATTTATGGGTAGCAATGAATAATAATTGCATGATAGGAAGTTCAATGAAGTTAAATCTGGACGATTTATTTCAATTGATTTTAACTTAATTTTCTACGCTTATTATTGTTTTTGAAGTTTTTAAAACCAATTCTCTACTCTTGTGTTTTTTTTTTTTTTTTACTTTTTATGCAATTGTCTTTTAATTTGGTTTCTAAATTTCTCTATACTCGTAGTCTATATTTTATACTCTTAATTACCCAATTATTATACAAGTCCTTGAGGAGACGACTTTACTTATCACTTTGCTACTTGCACGATTTGGTACACTTGCCAAAATCACCTACAAGTTTTTGACATTGTCTTTGAGGAGTTATATTTCGTTAATTAGACAAATTTTTAGTATTAGTTGTGGACTTAAAACATTTTTTCTTCTTTGCATTTTATTTTGTGTTATTTTATTCATATTCTCTCACCTAGTGCTAATTCGTTTATTCTAGTTACTTGAGTTCATTTATACTAAATACCATAGGTACAAAGAGCAAAACTAAACCTAAAAATCTTTGTTTCATTCTTGAGATTGAAATGATTGTTATGCGAATTAGTGGTCAAACTAAGAGAGTTAAGCAACTAGCACAATAGTTAACATTGGAAGAGAATTCTCCCACCCTACTTTTAGAACACTTTTCTAGTGAAAAAGATATGGCAAAACAACCGCCACCAAGAAAAACTTTGGCAGACCATGTCAACAATAATGGTCCCAAAATACTTTCTAATATTGCAAGACCAACTGACAATTGCATAATGGAGGCCAAGCCAACTTTGATTAATTTTCTTGACTATGCCTTTGTTGGCTTGGACAATGAAGACCCATATAATCATTTAACCACTTTTTATGATTAGTGTGGTACAATAGGAGTTACTTAATGAAGAGGAGAATCTATACATGAGGCTTTTTTGTTTTTCCTTCATAGGAAATGCATTGAAGTGACTCAATTTTCTTCCTCCTTAGAGTTTTACAAATTGAGAAGATATTGAGAAAAAGTTTTTAGCTCATTTTTTTAGAAGCAAAAAGGAATCAAGCTAAAACTAATATACTAAGCTTCTATCAAAAGAGTGATGAGTTATTCTATGAAGCTTGGGAGTGATACAAGACTCTCTTTATGAAGAGCTATAATCATGGAATTGAAGATATTGATTGTACACCTTCCTAGGGGTTTGAAGGGACAAACTAAGGTGATGCTTGATGTTGCAGCTAATGGAGGAGTGATCAAGAAATTGACACTAGAATAAGTAATGGAGTTTATTGAAAATATGGCATTTAGTGACTTTGAAGCCTAACATGATAGAGTTCCATGTAATTAAGTCATGGAGTTAAGTTCTCATTATGCAATTTTGGCTTAAGTAGAGGCACTTAAAGTGAAAATAGTTAATCTTCCTCAATAGTTTATCAAAGTTTCATCTCAATTATATCATCAAGTGTTGAATTATGCAAATTATGGAGGTGAACACACAATAAAACAAAGTCAATTTGCATCTAGCTCACAGGAAGAGAAGGTGAATTACATGGGGAGACAAAACAATTATGGTTAACGAAAGAAAAATTTCTATAATAATAACTCTAATTGCAATGGGTTCCAAACTCGCCTTGTTTTTTGTGACAAAGGAAATGGTGAAAAAGCTCCCCAACAAAAGTCTAATCTTTATGATCAAACAATAAATTTGAAAGATACTTTTACTAAATTTATGCAAATTTCAGCATTGAATCAAAAGAGGACTTATGCCCTTTTCGAGAATTTGGAGACCTAGGTAAGGCAGTTAACTAAGAAGGTAATAGATTTGATGGAATAGACTAAGATTGGTTTTTTAGCAAATACTCAAATCAATCCCAAAGGTAATTGTAGTGTTATTCATATAAGAAGTGGTGTTGAATATGAGATTGTGAGTGAAAGGAAAAAAATGAGGAGATGATGGGATTTGAAGAGGATGAGGAGAAAAATAGAAAAAAAAAAGAAAGATGGTGAAAAAAAAAGTTATAGTTGAGGGTGCTAGAGTGCAAAAGGATAAGTTCCTATTACTAAGGAACTTTCATATGCGAAGAAACCCACCAAGAAGGACAAGGAGTAATAGTTGTCACGCTTTCTTGAAATCTTTAGAGGTTGCAAATTAACATTCCATTCTCATAAGTTTTAGAGCAAATGCCTACATATGCAAAATTCGTGAAGGAACTCCTTATAAAGAAAATAAGATACGTTGAAAAAGACACCATTGACTCAAAGACAGGTTTTGGTGTAGTCATTCTAAAGATGTTGCCTATAAAACATAAGGATCTTGGTAGTTTTACAATTCCTTTAACTTATAATTGGTAGTAGTTACGTTGAAGATTATGTATGTGACCAAATTGACCTATGCATCTTTATTAAGTAATATGGGTGGACATAAGTAAAAATTACATGAAATTAGTTCTCTATTAGTTGAGGCAATCAATTTTATTGAATGCAATAACAAAGCAAAATATTATCATCATTAAATCAATTTTCTTTCTTATAGACATAACTTAATATGTAGGTATTGTTAGTATTGAGAGATTTAGAAATCAAATTAAAAAATATTTGCATAAAAAGTAAAAAAGAGTAGAGAATTGATTTTGAAAACTTCAAGAATAATAATAAGCGCAACAAATTGTATTTAAATCAATTAAAATAAATTGTCAAAGTTTAGCTTCATTAAATTTCTTATCATGCAATTACTACTCATTCCTATTTAACAAATTTTTGTCATCATGAACCCACAAATTTATTTCAACCTCAATACCTTAAGTGAAAGAACCTAAGTCTCTTGACTATACTATTAATTCCTTAAATTAGCAAAATCAAACAACTTACATTAAGAAAAAAGGTTCAACAATGACTAATCGTCCTACCTTCTCCTTAAGTATAAATAAAATTAGTTATCTTTATTAGTTTGTAATCTGAAAAAAAAAAACATCCAATTACAAATTGGAATAATAGAATTAAGTAGTTGGTTGATAAGACGAAACATAAACATTAAACATAGAAGAAAAACAATAATAATACTTTGATTTAATAGAAACGAAGGTAACAATTACATAAAATTAGGTATAATTACATTTCACTAATCAACATGTTTCATTTTGACAAACTTAGTTTCATTAATTTCATTATAAACAAGTTGTGATGCTCATTCAAAACATTCATGAACTAGTTTATAAATAGATTAATATGAATAATAATATTGCAATCAACAATTCAAGTTTTTTGATCCCCATAATTGTATCTCTCATGCACACAAGATAAGATGAGTGTGTATCACTTTAGAATATATTAACACCTTACATTAGTTTTGCTTTTCATCCCACATAATTCATTATCCGCATATATACCAACAAGGATCATTAAGGACTTTTTAAGCTTGTAATGTGATTAGACCAAGAAATGGTGGTTTTTTTTTTTTGGATTCAAAATTCTTAGAGAATATGAAAATAAAGAGAGATAACTAAATTTAACTTAACTAATATATCAACTCTTGCTCTAAGTCTTTTCAACAACATAAACCAATTATTTATTTCCACCAAAATCCCATTTCATTCATTTGCTTAGCTTTTTTTTTTCCTTCACTCTTTTTTTAAGACTTTATTATTGAGAATTTTGATTTTGATTTTGAGAACATTTTATTGCGAGACTCAAGTGATCAATATTTTTTTATTTTCAATTTCATAAAATTTCACCAACTATAATACTTAATTCTCTTGGAGCATAATTTCATTTGTTTTTGGATGTTTGGCAAAACACCCCAAACTTAATGTATGATCCTATCTCTCAATTGTTCTCTTATTCCTAAAATTACGAAAGACAATTGTTTTTCTTTTTCAGTTAAGGGTTCATTATATCACAAAGAAATTTCCATATTTATGCTAAAAATTTGGTGCAAGGGATTTGATTACAATAGGTTGACTTTTTAAGGCTACTAGTTGAAATAACTAAGTTGACCTTGATCACTTCCAAGCTACATCCAAGTAACAAATTTTAGATATTTGTTGGTTTTTATTTCTTCGGCAAGTGTACCGATTCAATTATAGTATAGTACTTTTCAAAGTACGAATGTCGTACCCACAAGAAACAGTTTCAATAAAAATTCTTATGTTGTAAAACTCTTTGAGTACAAATAAAAGGATAAAGATTTGGTTTAGATTGGAATTGAGTTTTCAAAATAACTTCATGGTGAAAAAGATTATGATGGAACAAAAACTTGATTTTTAAAATTTCAGTTATGAAATTTGGGATTGAACATACTCTATCTTACTCTTCTGCATTTTGTATTTCTAATCACATACAATTCTCACAATACTTATTTTTGATACCACATTCTAAATCATTCACACTGATTCCTCAAGCATGAAATTCTAGAAAAAGTTTGCTAAACACTAATCTCTTAGTTGCCTAGAAAACTAACCAGCTTTAAATCCAAATGCTCTTAGGTAATTGATATGTTGAAATCTATTCCTAGCATTATAATATATCAAGTATTTTCATTCAGATCTAATTCTTACACATACTTTCTAGTCATATATAAGAATAAAAATAAGAAATTTGTTGATTAGATAGAAGCCAACAGTAAGAGTAAAACGGAAATACCAAGAACAAATAGATAAAGAGAATTAATATATAACCATCACCAAAATACAATTGAGTTCGAATAGATTACATTCAATTCCCAAGGAAGAAGTTAGCCGCTCGTGATAGTCCTTGACTGTTGCAAGATAGATGTGTTTCTCACTAGATTCCCCTAATTTCTTTTCTTTTTCTCTTTTTTAAACTTTTTCCATACTGATTTAAGTGACTTTTCGCTTGAGCGATATATTTTCGGTCAAGCAAAAATGTACATAAAATTAAGAAATGTCTCGCTCAAGCGAGATTCTCTGCTGACAAATAACTGCTTTCTGGATCATTCTCGCTCAAGCGAGATATTTTCGCTTGAGCGAGATTCTTTTTAGCTTGGGCGAGAACATTTTCGCTTAGGCGAGTTCTGTTTGAGCTTCTCAACATCAGAGACTTCTTTCTGTCTGGATTTTATTTCATGCGTCACTTGCTCCTCGACTACCTAAAATTCATATAAAATTGGGATTAAATATCTCCATTTGTTTCTAGACTCAAAACATGTGTTTGGATAAAAATAGTCTCAAATTAGAGATTAATTGCTAATTTCCACAACAGTTAAGCACAAAAGACATAAATTTTCTCACGTAAATGTATTAAATAGTAACACTTATCAATATTTAAGTAAAATCATATGAATGTTAGCATTAACAATGTCACTTAATTTCGTTTAGATAATCTAATGATAATTCTCACCATGGTCGATCTCGTCAAGAATAAGAGTGTCTATGCAACATATTAAACACATTAATCACAAATTGAACTAAACATTACTAATTAGAAGTGTAACCACAAAGCTTGTCTAAAGTCAAATCATTTTAAAATTAATATCTCATGCATGTTCATTGCGTCAAACCAACGATCACACAAGTCATCAAATTTTTTTACCAATGCAAAACAAAAAATAAAAGCTACCACTAATAAAAAAAAATAGTAAAAGCACAAAAACAAAGATAATAAAAACAAAGGATGAAGACATATTTAATACCACAGTTTTACTCTTTATTGAAGTGTCATATTTCATAATCATGAGATATAATTTCTTTCAATTCCTTGTAGTCTACATATTTTAGTAAGTTAAAAGTGTCCAACGTCTAACTTTATAAAATTGAGGCTCCCTCTTGTTCTAAACATGTTATTTTGAGTACTCGAGTGTGACGCGAAGTCGTAAACTGCATATAAAACTTGATGTGTGTAACGTCGTTGTTTAAGTTAAAAATTCTTTTTTGGATATAAGTGCACTGAAACTGTTTTTAAAAATAATTTAACTCAAACCAAATTTGTTTTAAAAAATAATTCAATTTGATTTTATAAAATCATTTCAATGTGATTTGATCCTAAAACAATTGAGTTTAAACCATGTTTTTTCGCACCTCTAAAGCAACTTACCATGATGAAGTTACTATAGTCAACATCCACTAAAAAAATTCCATTTTACAAATTTAGATTAGGTATAATAAAAACTTTAATCAACATAGGAGTGAGAATTATGATCAAAGTTATGTACATAAAACATTCTAGTGCTTATCTTTGATCCCAATTTTAAGAAAGTTAGGTCAACTCTAGTATTTTTCTCAAATAACATCATCCTTACAATATAGTATTAACAATATATATGACTAATTGGCAAATCAATATGGAATAATTCAATTTTTAATAATAGTTATTTATTTTGATGATGAGAATGTTATAATGCAAAAACAACAAAACATACAAAAATAATTTAAAGAGACAAAATTAAAATTTTACAACTAATACTAGATCAACATTAATGATAAAGTGGACAAATGGGCTCACTCATTTTTTTTTATTTTTATAAAATCACAAGAATACATCTTATATTTTTATATTTTATCTTCCATTTTTATATATTTGAACTCATCATTTCAATTTTTTCACCATTCTTGATTATTTGTGATTTTATAATTTATCTTTAGTTTTTATAATAACCTCTGCTGAATTTAGGTCTTAAATTCATCATCACCAGAAATCATGATATTAAATAGCACGATGCATACTACACATAAATTGCCACAACCCATCCAATCCTATTTTATCTATATATTATTATATTATTATACAAATAAAAGTACCAAATATAAGAGTATTACAAGAAGTTACTGATTGTAGCTTTCAAAATTCATGTAAAACATGATAGATACGAAATTAAATATACAACATATATGACATCTTAGGAAAGATGTAAAATTTAAACATAATTAAAAGAGATAAAATTTAAACAAGCTAAACATTTTTCAAGACTAAAATTCTAATTTCCCTTACATTTTTGGTTAGTAAATCTCTATAATCTTCCTACAAGATTTTCTTTACCGGCTCAAGAACATATAATAATTCTAACACCAAGAAAAATAATAATTTTAAAAAATGTTGCTGTCATAGTTCACAATTAAAGAATGAGTTCCCAACTATAAAAATCCCCAGTCATTCATAATTTTCGGGTGAATTAAAAAAAATAATTAAGCAAGATTTAATCAATTAAATAATATAATTTAAACTTATATAAATATATAAACATAAGTGTAAAAACAACGGTAAAATGAATGTAAAGATAAATACAAATACAGGACTCAAATTTTAAATAAACGCTTCAACGTTATTCTTATTTTCCCTTTTTTTTTAGCGCCAAGTCTCAAAACCCGAACTGTGCTTCACTTACACTAGGGTTTTGCTCTGCCGCGATTCCGTTGGAAGAAAATGGGAACCGGTTCGACCTTGGCCGGGAAAGAAGTTCCCATCGTCGGAAGCGATGCCGTTCGCTGGATCGATCTCTCCGTTCCCTCTTCCTCCAACGTTCCCGCCGTTGACGACGGCGCCGCCCCTCTCACCACCGACGACCGCGCCTCCTGCTTCGTCATAGGAGATCCTCCAATTTATCTCATCTGGTTCACTTCTTCTCTCTCTGTCCTCTCTAATTTCAATTTTCGCGTTTCTAAACTCGCCGTTTTACTCGTCGCAGGAGAATTCACAAAGCTCAACCTCAGTCTCTCGAGTTACTCGAACTTACCGCTTCCAAAGAGCTTCCGCGCGTGGGACTTAGATTCACTTTCCCCGATGCGCTTTTTCCCTTTGCTTTCATCTGCAAAAACGAGGTTACTTCTTCACCACCGTTAAATTACAGTTTTTTTTTTCTGACATTCGCAATTCATTTGATTTTGTTTTTGTTGATGCAGATTTCTGCTGCTTCTAGATTCCCTTACTTGCTCTGTGTGTTGACTGTGTCTGGCGTGGCTTATCTCTTGAAAATTCGAAAGGTTTCTGCTTATGCGTCCGTTTCCGTTTTCCCTGTGGAAGAGCTTTTGGAGGTTAATGTGCGAGGTTATATTCCCAATCACGCGGCGGCGATAACTGCCGTGGCTGCAACTGTTGGGGGTCTTGTTGTTGGCACGAGTGATGGTTCTGTTTTCTGTTTCCAGCTTGGTGTAGTGGACCCTAGTTCTCCTGGTATGGTTAAGTCGGCCATTTTCTCTCTGGTCATGTGTTTTCTCTTGTCTATGTTTGCATTGGTCGTGAATTGTAGTTGTATGTTCAATGGGAACTTAAGATTGCATTCAAACTGCACTCGTAGTTTGATGTAGGCTGGTTTTGATGGTCAATTAGAAAATAAGGATGGGTTCAGCTGTATAGCAACATAAGTTTGGCTTTTGATTGTGTAGAATTTCTCCTCTTGTTTGAAAATTTGTTGATATCTATATTATGAATTTGTCTTTTATTGAAGGTTTTGTGCATGAGCTGAGAGATGAAGCCGGAATCAGTCGCTTATGGGGTTTAATATCACGGTATTTTCTTTTTGAATTCTAATACCCAATAAGCATGTTTTGATATCTACAATTTTTGAATTTATTGTCTCTTTCTTGGTTTGTACCTCCCTTTGTGATATGAATTAAGAGACATTCATTGAATTATAGGGGGAAAATGGTGGGTACTGTACAAGAGTTGGTAATTTTGGAGTTGCACGAGAAAAAATTTGTGTTTGTGCTTCATTTGGATGGGACATTACGGATTTGGGATCTTGCATCTCGTAGCAGGGTCTTTAGTCATAACATGGGGACCATGACAATGACAGGTAATGTCTACGCCTTAGATTTAATTCCATCCTATATTCTTGTATATTCGTCCATTACCATGCTGGCCTCTGCAAACATTAAAGAGGACTGTTAACTTGATTTTTGCAATGGATAAATAAGGAAACTTGCCATTGAATTTCTATATTCTTTTATATTTGTGTTATGCTGGCCTCCATAAAAGTTTAAGAGGACTATTAATTTTGATTTCTGCTGTGTTCTTGTTTATATGAATGGGATAAATAAGGAAACTCAGCAGTGGATTTTACATGGACTTTTCAGGATTCCATGATTTGACTTGAAGGTTTATAAAATTTAGGGAACTTGTATGCGCTGCATTGTATTAGGTTATTAGCACTTATTAGATAATTTTGGGGTGTTCTGGACTAAGCACTGGCTGGCTGTGATGTTATTGTGGTGGCTTCTGGGAGACCTTTTAGTATCAAGAAGTTGCACGGATTTCTTGTAGTGTATTTGGATTGATTATTGTGAAAATAGACTTCTAGATTTTAAGGTTTTATCAGTAATAGAAAAAATATTGTTTCGTGGCCTCCTTTAATATCTTGTATGGGACATTAAACATGGATAAGAGGCAAGTGGTAGGGGCAACTTTTTAATTTCCTTTAGGAATTCTAAAGAAAGTAATTAAGCAAATTTGACGGGAAGGTCACATTTTACAAATAACATTCTTCATTAATTCCATAATCTTGATATTTGGTGGAAAGGAAAGAAAGACAATATTTATTTTCATGCCAGTCAAATGTTTGATGTTTCAAATGATATTATTTTCAGCATAATACTAAAACACTTGTATTTATCTATTTGTTGGATTCCATATTTTCCCCCTCATTTATTTTTTCCCTTTTCCTTTTCCTTGAAACTCAGACAAAAAACAATGAAAATTTTAAACAGACATGTGTCTATGTATATATATATATGTATATTTACATCTAGACTATATGGTAAATGGCAAGCAACTGCTTTTCCTCTCTGTATGTACATTTTTTTTGCATATATGCACAAGTTTTTTGAACATAAAATATGCATTTGTACAAGCATAATTTGATTTTGTTTTAGTGGCAATAGAAAAGTAAAAACATGGGGAAAAGTTAGTTTCCAACTGTAGCACTGTTTGTTTATGCTACTCTGTCAAATAACTTTCATATATTTTTTTTTTCTAGGTCTATGTTTTATCCTTTTCCCCCTGTCTTCCCTGTAGATTTCACAAACATGTTAAATAAAAATCAGAATATTAAACACACATCTATACTTCTATACTAATAATAAAGGGGATATCCATCTTCGGTGTACACATTTTTTAGACAATTTTGTCCTTCAATTGATTCTAAAAGCTAACCCTCAAGTACACCAGTTATTATAAAAAATAACTACTTAATCACGGTAGTTATTTACATTGCTTAACCAACTTTTATTTTTAATTAAAAAAACTCAACTGCACAGACAAGGCATCAAGTGTCTTTTTTTGACTAATATAAAATAATATTTATATGTCTATAGAAATTTTGTATTCTTTGTTTATATACATTTGTGTATTTATTGTTCCTTAATTTCTTTTTAATTTTCTTCTCAAATTTATTCTTTTAGAAATTCTTTGCCTTTTCCTTTTCCTTTCTTTGTGGAAGTTATGAAAATGTCTTAATAGGAGATTCCTTTTGTATCCTTAGTAATCTATGGTCAATAGTTAGTCACATGCCCCATTTGACTAAAATATGTATACGATAGATTTCTCCATGGACTCTTGACATTACATAACCGGAGTCTGTAATATTTTTAATATAATACTGTAAAAGTAACTATAATGTAATTATTAAATTAAACAATTAATAAAAAGAATTGAACTGTTTTATACTTGTAATTTATTTTTGAATGAGATAAAATGTTTTATTTGATAATTCTCTATTTCTACTTGATAAATACTTATTATTGTTTTTGAATTAAAGGTATAGATTGGAGTTTAGTGATATAATTCTTAGAATTTGGGTTTAGGACCTAATTTAATCTCACAAAACTGACTTGTAAAGAGAAGACTGCTCAAGCTATATAAGCTTATTTAAGCCATATCTTTAGTTGATGTGGGACTAAACACCACCTTTGAGTCTGCAATTAAGGAATTCCCCAAAGAAGCAACGACTAAGGTAGGCTAAGGGATGACTGCAATTAAGGTGGCTTTCAAACAATTATAAACATAAATAGTCATGAAGAGATAACCTATGTTTATATTTCAATTAAGTGGGATGCGTGGCTAAATGTTGACGACTAGTTGTTAAGGGCTATTGGTATCCTCACAATTCACAAATGGAAGGGTGCCGGAGAAACTTCTTCCCTTTTGATCATGTTTACATCTTTGATGAATGTAAAAGGTTTCAGTTGGTGTGTATCTGAAAAAAATGAAAGTAGTCACATGAAATGAAATAAGAAAGGATTATAGAAAGCAAAGCCCACTCTTTTTATTTATTTTTCTTATTTATGGGGATTGGGAATGTGCAACTAGGTCGGTCCAACAGGATGAGACCTGGCCTGTGCTGGTTGAAGGTCCAAAGCTTTCCAAAGTTTATATCAGAAGAAAGAAGAGATTCTGGGAATTAGTTACGCATTTAGATAGGGAGTTAAGTGGGGGGTAGGTCATATGTACAATGTCAGAAGTTTAGGGGAATGGGATGTGTTAATTAGATGATTATTGAGTTTAAAAGTTTCTCTCTGTGAGGGACTTTTTCTTGTGTTCTTCCTTTGCTATTTGATCTCTGTTGTATTGTTTTGCAGATTTAATCCATAAAATATATAAATAAAAGGCTTAAATATTATTTAAATTCTTGCAAATATACAGTTTTTTAAAAATTTTTGTCCGTGTATGTTTTTTTTTACATTTTAATCCCAACAATGTTTCCCACCACTTATTTTAGTCCTCAGTGTAATGGCAGGTCAAAACCTGCTTATGCAGTAGTTAAGGTCACACCATCTAAAAGAAAAAATCACTATATTTGTAGGGACTAAAATAAAAAATTGTCATATTTTATAAGGACTAAAAACACAAAATCCCTATATTTATAGGGACATAAAACATGTTTTTTCTTATGGTGAGTCATGTTAGCTATTAAGTCCAAATACTCCAAATATGCTGAAGTATCTGTGTTTGGCACATACTGATACATGTCCAATACATATGCAAAATGTATCCATCGATTTTCTTAAAGTAAATTGTCCGTATGACTCCAATATGGCTAAGATGCTGCTAAGAAACTTGGGATAGGATTTCATGCTTGCTGTTGTTTCTTATTTTTTTTATATTTATCATTAAAAAATATGTTTTTGTGATATTCTAACTTGGGCAGGGAAATTGTATATTTTGTGACATTCATTGTAAAAACATTATAATGATTGGGGGAAATATACATAACTATGCTTACTTGTAATGATCACAAGTATATTTTTTAAATTGCAATTATCTTTTATTGACTATTGATATGTTTATGTATCAATGAGCAATTAATAATGCAAACGTCTCTTTATAAATGTTGTGCATTTATGTTTTTTCACACACACACATTTTTTAGAGTATCTTGGTTGTATCATATCTTGAATTTTTAAAATTTTACCATATCCCCACATCTGTGGTTTCATATCTGTATCGTACTATGTATTTGGGCATGCTGGGTACCAAAACAGGTGACAACGTCTGCTGGGATTAAAAAGAAAAATCTCTATATATGGAAGGACCTCAATCATATTTAAGCCTAAATAAATATAGTTTGTCTGTGTAATTTTCTCGAGTCTATCATCTGCTGGCATATCAAATACAATTGAAAGTGAATTGCATTTGATCTCTTCTTTTCTTTGCTTGTTGATATATTATGTCGTCCTAGTTCTTTTGTTTACTTGTACTCACAGACACAGATCTGCTCTCACACTTCACTGTTTGTTTTTCAGGTGCTACCTTTGTAAGTTTATGGGTGGGTCAATCTTACCCAGATTCTCGTATAATTCCTTTGGCAATTTTGTACAGAGACACATCGGTATGCAATTAAAGACATTCTGATTTCTTCCTCATTTTTTAATACCAGTATACAATGTTTACATTTAAATTGATGATAGCAGGAATGTCATGTAAACTGTGTTTCATTTAAATTGTTAAAAGAGGAGATGTATTTTAGTTTAGGGGTTAAAAAATACATATATGGATTCAAGATTTCCTGTTTTAAATATATTTCTCATAACAGTTTAAACTAATAACTTTACAGTCCTTTTCTAACATTTAAGCCTGTGAAAGAATCCAATTTGGTCTTGTGATCTACACCATAAGTTCGAAATTAGCAAAGTCAGTTGAATCTGTAAATTAGTGGTTTGAAGATAGTTCTGGTAATAATAACTTCATACTGATAATTATTATTTGAATTTGACTTGGAAAGGACTGCATTTTGTAACCAATTAAGATAAGATGTTATGTTTAAGCCTTTAACTAGTGAAAGAGGAATAGAATTTGATGATATTGAAATGGAATTCATATGAAATATTAAATTGGCCAACAGTTTACCCCTTGTTTTGTTTGCAATAGAATTTCAATTTATTTGATAGAGGGTGATAAAATATCCCTAGTCCTCTCCTTTAATGATATTAAAAATTCCATATTTAATGTGTATGCACCTGTGTATGCCTTTATTGTTTTATATGCTAATTGTCAGCTAATGATTGGCTGTTTAATTGATGTAAAAATTGATATTACACTTTGGCTTGTTATGTTTGTATTGCTTTCTTTTTGTAACTGAGTTTTTAGGCTTAATTGTGAAGGATGAAAACTCGGAGACAATCTCTTTATATAGTATCCTATATAATTTTGGGGACAGAAATGTTTTCTCTATGGAGCCTTCAGTGCAAAACATTCCCTTGGAGGAGGTAATCTGTTGGTTTTTAGATTCAGTGAATTGGATGTGATTTCCCCCCCTTGCTCCATAGTGAGACTGCTTTTATTTTGTCCAGGGACAATGCCTTGATGTTAAATTAACATTGGATAAGATATGGATACTGAAGGATGATGAATTAGTCTCACACACGTTCTCTACAAATATTGACGAGTATGCAGCATTTTCAGTTCTTTAATAGAATTGTGATAAACTGAAAAACTGAACGTATTGTTTGTGTATTATTATCTCAAAATGAACAAAGAGATAGAAGTTCATATTTATAGAGTTGAAGACTCCTTAAAGAGTCTTGGAGAAGCTAAACCTATATGCTGATTCAGCACTAACCAACTAGAAACAGTTACAATACAAATTATCTAATACAACAGTACTACAGTAAGCTCAAACACTTTCATACAAGTATATTAAACATATACACTTACATTCTTTAATACCAGGCTGTTTATTTGATCATCATTTCAAAGTAGTAGTATAAAAAACCTGAAATTATATCTCCAATGGTTTTAGCATTCTGCCACTCAATTGGAAAAAAGGCACTTGTTTTGGAACTCTTATATACCTAAACCTTTGCCAATTGCTAGTGATAGAACTAGTCATCCACAATTCCATTGGCCGGCAGGGTGAGGGTCTGTGTTGGTGCTGTTGTAAAATTTTATTCTCTTACACCATATAATTTGCTTTTGAAAATGGTTTTCATCTCCAATTGATTTACAAGTAGCCATAGTCAAATTTCAGAAAATTTAGATATTATAATAAAATAATTGCTAATATTTGAAAAAAATAGATAAATTATATTACATTCAGGGCAGTACAAATCAATGTTGTGCTAATGTGAAACTCATTTACAAATATACAATGATGGGAGCTATTAATCTGGTCAATTGTGACTTTAGGAAAAAATTCATTGTATGAATAGTTTATTCAATGGTCTAAATGTTAATTTCATTTTACACTTGTCAAAGGTTCCTAACTCTATATATTGAGATATGAAATATTAAGTTTACTGAACAAATGAAGATTAAAGGTCCTAAGCATACTAGAAGCAAATCCAGAATCCAGTGATCGTTCTTGCTTAATTGTTATCTTGTGTTTTGTCAGGGTAGAGGCATTTTCTTATGCTTTACAGGAAGAATTTGTTGCCGAACAACTATTTCAAAGTTCAGAGCATCTTGCAGATGAAATTTTGCGGATCACACATTCAATCTTTTCATCTTCAAAGGTACTAAGTCATGTATAATTTTCATCTTGAAAGGTCTTGGAGGCTTTCTATTCCTTTGCTATTAGTGTAAAAGTGGTGTACTTCACAGTTCATTGAATGCATCTTTACACATTGGTTGCATTGCATTCGTGTATACAATCAAATAGATTGTACTGGTTTGCTTATTGCTAATGATGATTTTCCACAAAGATGATTACTCCCTCTCTTTAAACAAGGTGGAGGTTCGTATCCAAACTCTCTGGGAATATGTTATGTTTTAAAAAAAAATTTAATTGCATACTCTTAATTTTCATGGTTTAGGATATCTATATGTATCAATTTAAGTGGCTAGTTGCATAGCTCGTGCAACATTTACACTGAAAAAAGTTTGTCAATATCTGTAAAATGGTTCCTAGAAGCAACTTACCCTTCATTGCTTCTAAAGGTTTAAAAGAAATGGAAGATGAAATATTTGAAGGTTTGAACTACCTCTTCTGGACTAAAAAGCTTTTGTATCAAGTAGCATGTAAATTGTCACTGTGCTGGGAGTTCTCATATGTTTAAATAGATGACTTAATTATTATTTTTTGGAAGAAATTCATCAAGAGTATGAGTCTCGGTTATTTTTTGTCTGCAGGATGATATTTTACCTTTTGTATCTTCTATTTTCTTAAGAAGGCTGATTCTTCCTGGGGTTCATCATAATGCTACTATGTATGCAACTCTAGTTGAGTATGGCAGGCATTTGGGTGAATCTGAGTTGCAAACGTTAACTGCTGATGGGCTAAGAAAAGAGATACTTTCACTCATAGAACATGAGGTTATCATTGTCATATTTATTAAATCTTTCTCATATCTCCTTAAATTTTTTCCCTCTTTAATTTTGGGAGGGGCAAATTGTGGTAAACTGATGAGATTTATGTGGCAGGTTGGATCTGAAAAAGTGTCTTTATTGCACTGCTGGAAATGTTTTTTCACCCGGTATTTCCATAATTGGTGCAAGAACAATGCAATATATGGTTTGCTTGTTGATTCCTCTTCTGATGCTGTTGGTTTAATAAAAAAAAATTCCATTTCACTTTTTCGGTCTTTGGAAGATATTGAACGGATTGTGGAGGGTAATTAATAATTATGGATACTCTATCTCTTTTCTCAATGAATTCTTATATTATTAAAATATTTCTGGCTTTTCCTTAAATCGTTTTAATTGACTTGCTCATTATAATCAGTGCCTTTTTTCCTTACTTTCCTTAATATTTACTTTTCTGCATATGCTGTAGGCTCTTCAGATGAAGTTAGTGAGCTCACAGGCCTTGTGGATATATTTGACGATGATCTGGAGTGTGAAATTCTAATTGAATTGCTCAGATGTGTTATAAGTTTCAGCCAACAGTTGGGCAAAACTGCTTCTTCTATATTTTATGAATCTCTTTTAACTACACCAGCGATCTCTTCTGAAGATATTGTTCGCTATATTGTGAAGATTCTGGAAACTGGGTATTTTATGTCTGATCCAGTGCTTCAAACTTCTACTTCTGGGGATCATATAGTTGTTCTGGAGAAAGAGCTAGCAGATCATAAAAGTTTGAGGAAACTTTCTGTTGATATGTTTTTATCACTTCAAGGCTTGCACAAAAAGGCTTCTGCATGGGGAAGGATTTTAAAAGTAATTGAGGGTTTTCTGAAATTTTTGGTTCCACAGAAAGTAATACAAAATTTTAATACTGAAGTGTCTTCAAACGTAAATTCTTCTGTTATAGTACATACTACTTATCAGATTGCGAAGGTGATGTTTGAATCTGCCTGGGACTTTCTTCTATTTTTAAGCTATTTGGTGGACGTCGGTGGTCAGGTGAGTTTATACTTATATTGTATGCATGTTTATGATCCAAAGTATAGTGATTTTCTTATTGTAAGCATCCTTTAGTTAAAATTATTGTCTAATTAAATCAGATAGAAATTGCAAATTCTCTTTTGCATGTTGTTTGTGTTTGTTTTGTTTTCCTTTATTCAATAGTAAAATCTGAAAGTTTATTCATTAGTAAAGTTATTGGATAGATGTTTTGTCAATTCTTGAGTTGCCAGCAAATTTATTTACCAAAGTTATTGAATTCAATCATGGTCACTTTGATTTTTTTTTTTTTTTGCTTTGCTGCCTTTGCACTGTTTTTTTGGCTCATGTCGATGGCAATTTTTTTTGTTGTGCATGGGCATGATCATTCACATTATTACATGTTAAATATTGTCTATTATTAGTGCCATATTTAAATTAGTTAAAGGGTGACAGTTAGAAATTAGGCAATAATACATGTTAATTGATTTTTTTTCCAATCCCTTGAAATAATGACATTGAGAATCTGAGTGGCAATCACCACTGAAATAGTAGAATCTGACTTTGAAACGAGATGGAGAGATTATGGGGTTTTACAAATGAACATTAAGCTGTCAAAATTTACTGTTCAGTTGTTTTTGAGGATTTTTCAGATCTTGAATCAGCATTGAGATTAATTTATTTATATATCTTACATATATATTGCTCCGTAGTCAATAGGAACCTGCTGAGATTTATTGATTTACCAAAAGTTAGTAATTTGGTTGTCTTACTCTAGTTTCACGGTTTGTATCTAGCTGTAAAGAGTTGCCTGTTTCTGAACCTTAAACAGAGGTTGTTATCAAGTCTGACTTTGTGTATACTCAGAATTTTAAGCTGAACTTAAAAATGTGTAGCAAAAATTGTATACATTTCTGGCTTCAAGATGCACATTAGTTTAGATTTGAAGAAAAATAAATGTTTTCTATTTTTTTATTCAAGTGTTTTGGTGCAATCAAGGTTTAACTTAAATTTGCTAGCTGCTAAAATTTGGATTTTGTGGGATTAAATATTCTCAGGCAATGGAATTTGTTAGTCTTAAATAAGCTTATGAAGTGTTGTGATTGAGTTCAAGGATTGTATCCTACAAGTGCTAGGTCAGCCATGATTTGGTACCATGTTGACCTTTCCTGTAGATCAAGTTCTCAAATGCATATAGACAGTTGTATTTGTTAGCAATATGTCATTACCTTTTTGTAGCTGTAGATTAATCTCTTGTATGTATCACATATATATTGTGTTTTGTTTTGTCATGCAGGTTCACTTGTCACATGATGACATAAACAAAGTACAGCTTGAGTTAGTTCCAATGCTTCAAGAAATTATTTTTGAATGGCTAATCATCATCTTCTTTACCATTACACCGTCTGCACCAGCTGTAACTGAAGATTTCAATTCTAAACTTTCATCATTACAAATAGGTAGGTCTATGGTGTTTTTTATATATATATAACACTGCACATGCTAATTTACTTAAGATTACATGGATTTATCACTAAAAGGGGATAGAGGCTGACATGACTATTCCCTTTCTCAAATTTGAAAGAAACAAGTGAGTTTCCTGTGCATTGCTCAGTATTTTTAAATTTAATTAAATCTAAAAATAAAAATGAGATAAAAATATCATCATTGTTAAACGTTGGTGAAATCATGTATCTTAAGAAGTAAGAAAATACAATAGATGTTTTCATTGTCAATAATGTAAATTCCATTTTATTAGATAAGAACAAATTAAAGACAAGATTTTTAAAATTAATAAAGAAATAATAGAAGTAAATTGTTTGAATCAAGAGAGATCATCTCAATGTCTTTTAATTTGATGTCAAAATTTAAAATTTGGAGTCAAATTTCATTGACTAAATTTAAGCTATAGTATTTGAGGGAAATAAAATGTGAAATACTTGATGTAGGAGAAGCCACATGGGGCTTATTGATGAGAAAGAGAGTTGATCCTAAAATTCATCTCATCCAAGAATGAGTACTTAGAAGTTAGATTTATATTTTATAATGAAGGGGTGGATAGAGATTGAAAATTCGTTTTAATAAGCTCTCCATTAAAATGCTTGCATTGTACCCATAATTCTTTTTTTATGACATTTTAGATGGAAATATGGTTAAAATGAGTGAGATTTGTGTTGCATTTATATATTTAATATTGTAAACTGTAAAATTATTCAGCACAGCTTATGCTCAATGGCTAAAGACTGTCAACATTACATTTTTTGGCTGCTAGAGATTCCCAAATATTAGCAGTTAGTTACTAGTTAGAGAGGATGGAAAGACAGGTATAGCTTATATAGGAAGAGGAGTAGGGAGTGGGATTCAGCTTTGTTAGCAAAGGGTAAACCTTTGGAGGGGAGATCTTTTTCCTTGTTCTGCTCATTTTCAGTCAAACAATAAAATCACTTTTTTCTTTACAACATTTTTATTATGAGTTTGTAACATTTAAAGTTGTGGCTTACTGAATTGAATATGTATAAGCCATACTGCTGATTTTGTGTGAAGTTGTTAACCTTTTTGGGCATGATACAGATAACAACACGGGGAAACGATTATGGAATGAAAAGCTTGGCAGATGTGACTTTACATTGGCTTTTATATTCTTCCTCAACGTTGGAAGTTCATCCTTAGACCATAGCTACATTTCTTCAGAACGTTTTTCAAATGTGCAGAGCTTTATTAATAGGACAAGAGACTTCATCAGTTGGATTATTTGGGGCCAGGCTGGAGGATCTTCTACTTTCTTGAGCCGCTCTGTTGATCTTGCATTTATACTTTTCAAGCATGGCCAGTATGGCGCTGCTGAGGTTATTTACTTGTCCTTTTTTTTTCTGGAATGGGATATTGGTCCCTTCTCTTCCTTTCTTGCTCTGTAGTTATATTTACTGAAAATATCTTGTAATTCTATTTACAAATGTTTCAAAAGCAATTGCTTATGATTGCGGAAGCACATTTACTAAAGGAGAAGACATCCCAAAGTATTCAAGATGCTGATGGTGGATGGTGCATACGTCATCATCTTCTAGGATGTTGCCTACTTGCACAGGTGCAATGTGGATTACATGCAACCCAGAAGGATAAAAAAGTTTCTGATGCCATTCGCTGCTTCTTTAGGTATCACAACTCATCTTTGAATTATTTCTCTTTTATTATTTGCATTTTGTGATCACACATAATTAAAGATGCAACTTTTATTTTACATTTTCAGCCTGTAAGATGATTACAGTTAAGCTGTATTGTTTAATTTCCACTTTATTGAGGCTTTTAACTTGAGTTTCACTGAGAATTAAAAGGTCTAAATGGAAGCCATCTCACTCAAGGTACTCAAAATCAAGGTCCTACCTAGGTTGGAGAAGGCTGTGTCTGTAAATTATGTGATCATTGCACAGATCATATAATCTTGCCTAAAGTGCAAAATTATATTTGAACAGATGCGCAGATATGCATATAAAATAGCATATTTAAGAAAAATAACTGAAGAATTATAACTAAAATTTAATTAAACTTAATTGAAAATGCATAAGGAGTTTGTGTACTTGCACACAACTCACATGTCTCAAGTGTACTAGTGCCAGGGTTGGCACCTGCAACTGCTGCATCTACATTAGCACAAGCTCCACTTGAAGGCATTTACAATGTTGCAAAACAGAATAGTCCATGCTGGACCCACACAAAACAGTAAGTTGAAGCAGGACCATACACAACCCTGCTGACATGAACTACCCACCACGTATCCATATCAGATATGAATCCAAATATCCAATAGCTATAATCTTCATTGATACATACTTCCTCCAAACTTAAATATAAGCAAAAAAACCATGTGTGGTGGTTTAAATATTAGCAAATTCTAAGCAATTTCACCCTATTTAATGATACCATTCCTAAAATACCTTTTGTTTAATTAAGGTTCTATTTTCATTGGCCCATTTTTATTCTTAATATTAAGTTTCAATGAAAGGCAGTTTAAGAAAAAAGTTTTTTTTTTTTTAAATGAGATTGGTAAAATTTAATGATATTAACTTTTTTAATTAGTGTGAATTATTTTTTTTTTGCTTATATTTTAGTTCAGAGGGAATATCTATGAAGTATCCTAGCCTTTACAGAAAGTAACTAGCCAGATATGAGATATAGAAGAATGTATAAGATAGAAACACAGAAGCATTGTCTCTGAATGAACTCAAAATAAAACTTGTTCTCTTTATGGACAATGCTCAAGAATGAAATGAGATTGATATTATTCCTGTTTGTAGTCAATAAGAATTTTGCATTAATTTTATGATGACAATGATTTATATTTTTTATTGTTTTAGTGATGTCCAAGAATTATGTTCTTAATATGGACTTGCAAAATTGAAGTTATATTTATATTTTTTTTATGAATTTTTAACATATCTAGATATGTATCCTGCATGTATTGTACTATGTGTCCTATATACTTTAAGAATGGTTGTATTGCTGTATCCCATATGTGTATTGTATCAATGCATCATAGCCTGCTTTCCAGAAGTAGATAGAACCACCATCCACTAGCCAGCTAATGTCAAAACAGCTCATAGCAACCAAGCATATCATGCGGTAACGGATTGAAGCAAGCTAGCAACCAGCATCTAACCACGACTCAACTGTTAAAATCCACCAAGATAAAGAGAGTGGAGAGATTAGGGTGACAAGTTTGAGTGTGCTCCAGCTAGTCAAATTGGCAGAAGATGAAGGGTCTTAAAATTTGAGCGGGGCTCTTAGCCTCTCTGAAGAAGTTCAGGAAGAGGAAGAGAATAAGAAAACCGAAAGTAAAACCTCAATCTGAACATTATTCATCTTAACCGGTGAGGAGTTATATACACCTATTTATAGAGTCAAGACTCTGAGAAGAGTCTCTAGGAAGATACTCTAAGTGCTGATTAAGCACTGACTTGACCTATAACAAACATCTTAACTAACTGGATACAAATGATTGTCTACTATAGACATACAGTAAGACTATGCACCATATTACAAGTAATTCATTCTGACACATACTGACATATACTTTAACTCTCTCCCTCCTCGTCTGGGTTTTAATGTTTAAAATAAGTATTGTCCAATCCCACTAATCTTATGCCTAAGCAAAACACTGTTTGTGTTTGGGAGATCAGAATCAACTGTCAAGTTAGAAATCTCATACATAACAGTCTTCATGTGTGTTTGTGTGTCTCTCTATATGTATTTATGTGTATATATGTGTGTGCATTGGCTTACAGATTTTTATATTATGTGTTTTAAACTCTGCATATTTGCTTGTGGTTGCCTAGGAGTATGACCCATCACTGTTGGTGTTTAATTCAGGTCTTCATCTGGAAATGGTGCATCTGAGGCTCTGCAGAGTTTATCTGATGACTTGGGAATTCCGTATCTTGGTTTTAGTGAGTATTGGTGTAGCTGAATTCTAATTATTTTAAGCAAATGGATAATCTTAAGTTTTAATTGCTTATTACTTTTTATGGTTTTTATGCAGGTGGTTGTACATCAGTTGCTGCATGGAAGCTTCAATACTATCAATGGGCAATGCAGTTATTTGAACGTTATAACATTAGTGAAGGTGCTTGCCAGTTTGCTCTTGCTGCACTAGAGCAAGTTGATGAAGCTCTACACATGAAAGATGACAAGTGCATAAACAACTCGGTTAATGAATCAGTGACAACCATCAAAGGACGACTATGGGCAAATGTTTTCATATTTGCGTTGGACCTTGGTCAATATTATGATGCATATTGTGCAATAATTTCAAATCCAGATGAAGAGAGCAAATACATCTGCTTGAGACGTTTCATAATTGTTCTTTATGAACAAGGAGCTATAAAGGTTGTTGGACAAACTATGATAAACCCTTCTGACTTTTCTTAGTTGATTGATCTCTACTTAAATGATTTCTTCAGGTTGATGTTTAAAATAGAATGAAATAGATATCAAAACTACTGTCTTTAAAGGTTGATTACAAGAATATTAATTAGTGATGATTGGAATGGGTATTTAAATTAAAGTACACAAGTTTAACCCTCCTACATCATTTTGCAGAGATGTAATTTGTAAATGTAAATCTCTGCATATGGGTTGCCATTTTATGCTATGATATTTTTGGTATATTACTGTATCTGTTATGATTCCTTTATTTTTTTTAGTTAAAATTGTGATGTTATTCCTCACTTAACATGCAGAGAGTTATATGTTAATATTTAATACATTTTGAGTGTTAATTGTTAAAGGATAGTGCATTTCAATAATTTCCTCTAGATATTTTATACTTTTCCTTTCACATTTTTTTGGTAAAATTTCATTCATTATTTTAATTAGTACCCTACCCCCTCATCTTTATTGGTTTTATTCTTTACAGATTCTTTGCAGTAATAAACTTCCCCTTATTGGTTTAGTGGAGAAAGTGGAGCAAGAGCTTGCTTGGAAGGTATGCCCCAGCTGAACAAATTGAGTGCAATTAATTTTGAAGTTGTCTTCAATTTGCATAATTTCTATGTGTAATATGTAGGCTGAACGATCAGATATTTCTGCAAAGCCAAACTTGTATAAGTTGCTTTATGCATTTCAATTGCACCAGCATAACTGGCGACAAGCAGCAAGTTACATGTACATGTATTCAGCTCGTTTGAGAACTGAAGCAGCTTTGCAAGATAGTGTAGGCAGTTCCTTGATGTTGCAAGAGAGGCTGAGTGCAATCTCTGCTGCAGTTAATGCGCTGCATCTTGTTCGTCCTGCATATGCCTGGATTGATTCATTGGCTGAGGGAAGTTCTCTTGTGAATGAACATTATCCAAGCAAGAAAGCTAAAAAAACCCCAGATGAACATTGTAAGTAATTCAACAACAAAAGTCATGCTGGTAGTTGTGAAGTAATCATTTCAATTTGGATTTATGATGTTATATCAACATTTGTACTTCTCCAATCTTTTAACAGAATGAAATATGAAGGGCTGAGAAGGATTTATATAATATTTCTGCATATTACATATTTTCTTCTTCACAATTGTGCTCATAGAGTTTTCTTAAAAGAGACTCTACAGATATGTTGAGGGATTGGGTAGCTTTGTTTTATTAATGGTTTCTTTGTTCTCTTTGTTTTTTATTTTTAAGGAGGAACTTGCCCTCCCTACTCTTTTTAATCATCTCTGTCCTTTTATCATTGAAGGAGTTTGTACTAATTTGTTTTTTGGAGTGGTGGTGGTGACACTATTATCTTTAACTTTACAGCAGCAGCTGATAATGATGCTGAGCCTCACGGTTGGCAGTCCTCTATTGATATTGAAAAACTTGAGAATGAGTTTGTACTAACTTCAGCAGAGTATATGCTGTCACTGGTAAATGTCAAGTGGACATTTTCTGGTAAGTGTCTTTTCTTTTCAATTGTCTGTGAAGCATATGGCTGCTTCCAGGGTGACTGATGATATTAAGTTTCAATGTACTTTGTATTTTTCATTTGATAGAATTTTGAACCAGCTTTCTTGTCCCTCCCAATTTTTTTTTTATCATTTTAAAGGAAAACGTGGAGCTCTGTCAGACTTGGCTGATCTTCTTGTCCAAAACAATTCATATGATATGGCTTTTACAATCCTTCTCAGATTTTTCAAGGGCTCTGGACTGAAGAGGTGTACATCCTGAACTTAAGTTGTGTGGACACCCACACATATATGTATGTAATGTTATGCTTATATATATGACTTGGTCTTTCTCTTTAGGGAATTGGAGAGGGTGTTATCTGCTATCTCATTGAAATGCTGTCTTGACAAAGAGGAATCCACTTGGGTTGAGTATGTTGACCTATTCTTTACCATTCTTTTTAAAGAACTATTTTTATTTATTGTAGATTGCTGAAATAAAATACCTGACTTTACTGGTCATTCTGATGGCTTTAAAATTTGTGCTTTAATTATTGTTTATTTAGTAATTTAGCACTTACCTTATTTTCAATTTTTTTTCTCTACACATTTCCTCTCAGTATGAATTGTATAATGTATTTTTTTTTTTCATTTCAGGGAACATGGTCATTTATTGACATCATCAAAGCATGATATGGTTGTCCATGGTTCACCTGTTACAGTTTCCACAACTCCACAAACTGACAGAAGCGGTCGCTGGTCATCACTCAAGCTTTACCTTGTTCGTATCTTCTGCTACATATACTGTGTTAACCATTAGATGATTTTACATTTTTATGCTACAGCCTACATCTATTCATATCTGGTTTTTTAATCTGTTATATTCAATGAATAAAGGGTATTCCCCTAAACATTTGAGCATTTATTGTATATGTTGTTTGACCTTTTGGGGAAGAACAGGGAAACTTTCATGCAAGTGTAGATTATGTGATTTGATGTACCAAGTTGAGTAGAATGTTATTTTTTTTCTGGAAGCATTTGTTATTATTATTGAGAAAAAAACTTGTCAGGGAAATTCTTTTTTTTTTTTAATCATTAGTATTTTGCTAGGAGCTAGGATTTTCTTTGACTTACTTTTGATCTGTATCTGGAACCTATAATATAGTGGATGTCTTGTTTCTTAAGTTAGAGCCAGGTTTTGAGATTCTGCTACTTTTTACCCCTATATTTAAAGGGTGTGGGAGGAACTTAAACCCTTAAAAACTTGTGGTATTGGAATCTGTGTTCCACGCTCCATGTCAGTGAGATGACATTCATTTGAATTTCCTTCAGCTGTGTGATGGTTACAGATGAAAATTTCCCCTTGAAATTTAAAAGACAGTCTTGTACAAGTCTCTTAACAGTCTTTCTTAGTTGGGGTAAAAATCTTTCATTTGGTGTGTGTTTGTATGTGCATGTTTAAGTCAACATGTGTAGCTTTTGATTGCATTTTTGAGCCCTGGTTCACCGTTTATTTAAAATTGATCATAAATTGCAGGTAAAGTATAAGGAATTTCATGGTAGATTACCAATTATTGTTGCCGAAACTCTTCTTCGTGCAGATCCTAAGATTGAATTGCCTCTTTGGCTTGTACAATTGTTTAAGGTAATTTTCTTGGTTGAAAACTGTAGTCACTGATTGGGATTCATTTATGGGAGACATGGCTGCTTGTTTTAAACATCATTCTTGTTAGCGTTTCTACAAAACATATTATATGATTCCTATTTCTGAATCTATCTAAAATATCCAATTTCCCATGAAATTATAAATACTAGAAGGGTTGCATCTGCTCTACAAAATATAAGGGGTGCTTTTTTCAATTATCATGCAGCCTGCCTTGGCTTCTATTATATAGGATCTTGTACAGTTACTAATATTGTTTATGTGGCTTGTGACAGGAGGATCAAAAGGAAAGGGGGGGGATGACTGGCAGGGAATCAAATCCTGCATCTTTATTTCAGCTTTATGTTAGCTATGATCGATATGCAGAAGCTACTTATCTTTTGCTCGAGTGCTTAGAGGCATTTGCTTCAATGGTAAATTATTTTTACTTAATAATGATCAATTTGATGTTTTGTATGTTCAGCTGGTTTATGATATTGGGACAATTAGTTACTTTTATCTCCAAACCTTTCTAACATAACATGAGTTGTCTGTCTGCCACTTTGTAATATATTTTACGCAGAATGTTTTTGTTGTCATGGAAATTGATAATATTAGTTAAACTGAAATTTAACTAATATTATTCTTGTATGATATTTGTTACTTTGTACTGGAAAATTGTTCTTATTAATGGACTTAATGGTATAGGCTGAAGAATGTTTTACAGTTTAAATGTTTCTTAATGGATAGTTAGAAACAGATCATTAGGATATGTTAAAAGGTTACTGTAGGTGCTGAAAATTTTGGTTGGAGTTTGTGGTCTCCTAGTAACTAGTGCTGAAAATTTGATGCGGTTTAGCTTGTTAAAGTTTCTGGTTTGTTAAGGGGTTCAAGATTCATGAGGAAGACTTTTAGATCGTATTTTGTGTTAACGGGACATCAGGGAAGGTTGTGTTTCAGGAAGGATGAGTCTGTGGTTGTTCTAAACCTCATGCATTTTGTGACCATGTTAAAGTTTGTGTCCGTCAATGTTGAAATTCAAGTTTTTCTTCCCTTCTTATCCTATGTGCAACCAAGGGTGCCATGGGCTTGCAACATGTGTGTTGCAGGATATATATCCTATGTGAGGCTAAGAGAAAGAGTGCCTTGGGCTGTCTTTCTGGACATTGCCACCCAGAGAGGTGCAACCAAGGATGTCACTTGTCACATGTTAGGGAGTTGTCCCAGTTTTCTTCTGTTTGACATTGGGTGGTACAAGCTCTGTTCTTATGCTGTGTTTCTCCTCTCTCGGTGATGGCTTCCTATAAAATGGGTAGCATTTTCTTCTCCTGTTATACAGTGCTATCAATGGCAAATGGCAGAAGCCAAAATTCCGCCATCACCACTCCATTCCGCCATGGCAGCCATAGCACTGCCATTTAACAACACTGCTGTCATATTGATATTTATGACACAGTATGGTGGCAGCTGGCAATTTTATGGAGTGCATGATGCGGCAGCAGTGATACTTGTCTGTTATGTATTTGATAGTGTTGCTAATATTGTTTTGCAGAGACCAGCAGATATAATTAGAAGGAAAAGACCATTTGCTGTTTGGTTCCCATACACAACTATTGAGCGGCTACTATACCAACTAGAGGAATTAATCAGAATGGGTCACATGGTAGATCACTGTGCCAAGCTCAAAAAGATGTTACATGGTTCTTTAGAGAATCATCTGAGGATGGTATGCATAATGTCTTCCGATTTTGTTTTATTTATTTTTTGTTGCTTGTGCACAAATGTTCATACCAGTATATTTTGTTTCTACAATTCAGTTGAAGGTGGACTCAAATGATGCTGTTTCTGTATCTTCTTGATTGCTACTTACACTGACCACTGGAGGTTGTAGATAGTAGTGTTCACAGTGCCCTTAATTACTCACTGTGTTAACTGGTTTGTCTTTTTTATTATGCCTCCCCTGTCATTTCCTTTTACTTCTAGTTACTCAATTATGGTTTGTGGCTTGTTCCTTTGAGTGATCATTTCTCTGTTGAACAGCATAATATCGCGGCAAATGGCCTTGGGAAGTTGGCACGAAATGTTGAAATTTTGGGATGAAAAAGCCATGGCAGTGGAGGATATTTCCCCTTCTCTTACAACAGGAACAAACAGAATAACCGAATGTTGGCCACCGCCTAATCTGTCAGGAATTGGAGACGTGTTATATATATGATTTATCTACAGGAAACTTTAGGCAAGGTTGACCGATTCTGTTTGATATGGGTGCTATGACTAGATTGGCACAATAGCACTTCAACTGACTGCAGGTAGATTCAGTATAGAATGACTTATGGATGGATGTTACTCGTTTTTTCTCCACTGAAGGTTGACGAAAAGTGTCCTGGCCCAAATCCAATTAGAGAACATTATCTAATTTGATGCACATAATTTGTAATCTATAGTTTGAAAATAGTTTAATGAGCAACTCAACCAGGGATACAAAACCCTACTTGCTTACTAAACTGCCAGTTCAAAAGATCCCTCTGGTTTTTGTTGTCCTCGATTTTGATCAGTCTTGGTTGTAATGATATCCCTTAAACCCTTCGTATGTGTTGTAATGATATATGCCTCGGACATTTTACTGAACCGTAATAGCAAGCATAACGATTTCTTGAACTTACAAAAGTAGAATTGTTTTTGATTCATTCAGTTTAACTTTTGAATGTGTCACTATCAAGTTATTATTTAAGAATGAGAATATTTGTATAAATTATACAACTGAGAAAGAGAATTATGAAATGTAATAAATGATGTAAGATAAAATATTAAAATTTGTACAAGTTGTTATACATGTATCATAACTCTTAATCAATACCATTTTCTAATAATCTAATACCAATGCACGCCAGATATGTAGTCATCCGTTTGGCAATGAATTATTGGAATAAATAATAAGTGAAAAGTTGAAATATTGAAAAACTTAATAGTAAAAGTTTTAATTGAATTTGCAAATGATGTATTAGGTATAATCAGACATTAAATCCAAATAAAAGACACTGTAAATGTATCATTAAAAAGTTATATTAATGGTTATAGTCAAATTTTTAATGTTTATTTGGAGATATTAGAATTTATTTGATAAAAAAATTGTTGGGGCTATTTCTTTATATGTTTAGTAACTTAAAATATAATAAATAAATAGTGCATGTAATGACAATGGGGTATTTTTACACATTGATATATAAATTGTCATGTGTAATAATTGATTTTAATAATTATTTTAAAAATTATATTAATTTTCTTATTAATTGATAATGTAAATTTTTTTTATTCATACTACATAAAGATTATAATCTCAATAAAATATTTTTTTATGATGAGTTGATTTGTAATTGATGCAAACAATTTTATTGTGTAAATGGTTTGCCGTTTAAAAGCTTTTGAACGGAAGTTTGTGAATTCCAAAGCAGTAAACGAAGAAGAAACCAGCTTGTGTTATTGAAGCCAACATTCGATATGTTCAAAGTAAATGTTATTGAAGCCAACATTCGTTATTATAAAAATCAATTAATCATAATGGAAGTTTGTAATTGAATGTAAAAAAATTTATACTGTTAATGTATACATTACTCTTATTATAAACAAAAGCATAGATATGGTCTTTATGGAAAAATTATATTAGTCCAATTGCAACAAGGGTTGTGGTATTGATTGAGCAAATATGCTCATTTTATAGCATTGGGTTATCCATTTTCTGTTGCACAATTGACTCAGTTTTTCCTGATATCTTCAATTTGCACAGAGCACCATTTACAGATCCACTATTCACTAACAAGTTTTGGACAGCATTTTTACAACAGTTGGAGATTATAATTTATTTGATAAAAAATATTAATTGCTTGGTAAATGTGTTTAATATCTTAAAATATATTTAAAAATTATAATCTCAATATAAGAATAATTTTTTTATGATAAAACACAATTTTGATGATTGTTGATTAAAAGTCAACTGATTATGTTTTAATAAACTCTTAGGCTAATGATAAATATACCTCCTTTTGTTTATAAATATGTCTCATTCACTTTTTTATTTGAATAAATTATCCTAACTAACCTAACTTCTTTTCCTTTTTCAACTAATTATACTGGCACCCTGTTTTCTTTTCCCGCATAAAGTACTGCAAGACAATCCTAAAACGCCTCCAAGGGATCTCAGATGTTGACACCAAATGTCTTAGTTTTTCAAGGGGATGAGGACATTGAGCGAGCTTGAAGAAACGTTAACGTTTACAACATAATAGTTCGCTTATTGAGCAGAAGGGAAGATTAGGAAGGTGTGGAGAAACTAATTTTCCAAATGAAGGCCAATTTTTAGTTTCAAGTTGAGCTTCCGCGCAAAATTTGGTGCAATTGGGCACAAGGTTGTTCAAAATGTTGGATTGAGGCATCACCCAAAATGCAATCACGATTGGGATGTTGGTGGGGCTTTTAGCAGAAAGGACAAAATCTCGGGGAGGCAAAATTCGCAATTTCCCAAATGGAAGGGTTTGGAATTGTGTGAATCCGTATATTCTTCTGTGATTACAATTTTCACAAGTCTCATGCTGAGATGGGACCGAATTTGGAGAATTGGATGAATGTTAAATGCTTATAGCCAACATTAAATTAGAATTGGAGAATGCAAAGAGTGTTGGAAGCAATGCACAGATTTTAGAATCTACAATTTAGACTTATTTACATTTAGAAGCTAAACATGGAGATGATGAGGATGCTTGTTAGGGGTTACCATTCATAAATAAAGGTGTTGAATGAAGGAGTACATCTATTGGAGAGGGGGTTAAGTCCCGAGAGTATTTAGAGAAATTTATTGAAGAAAAAAGAGGAGATATTATTTATTAACAAGATAAGGTATAAATATTAATTGCCAGCTTTCATCCCTTTATTTTATGCCTAACAATTGATTTAAATACACTCACCAAAAAAAAAAAGAAAAAGATTCAAATACAAAACTAATTACTACACATAAATTTCTATCTTCTCTTTTGTAATTTTTTTTATAAAAACCAATTATTGTAGATTATCCAAACCAAATAAACTGTCTTAAAATCACTTTTTACTTAATTGATCCAAACGCTACTTATTCCATATGACCGATTATTAAAATGATCTATAATTCAATTCAAAGACACTCAAATGATGCATCCCAAGATTTCATCTTAAAATATAGGAATTAAACAAAAAATTAGCATTCAAAATATAATATTGCTTATATTGGAATATAATAACAAGCACTATATCTCTATAACACCAACTCCTAGGACAATCTTCCCACCCACTACCAAAAAAGAAGTTACATGGACATTAACTTTGGTCCATTGTCTGGCATACCCATCCCTGCAGCTAATTCGGCATCAAGTTGAGTATGTGGTGCAGGACCCATCATTTGTTTTACACTGAACAAAGAAACTGTAATATCAGAACCAATATCATTCCACTCCAATATAATAACGTGAGAAAGATGCCAAGTGCCAGTAAGTAGTTCAATTGGCATGGATTAAAATTCCTTTAAGACTCTATAGTGTGTGTTATTGGCATCATAGGTTTGATCTTCTAACACGTTACCTTACTCCCTCTCCTATCTTATTGTAACTCAATTTGTAAACAACCTAACACCAATATATAGGGGGTGAAAAGCTGCTTAATTATTCATTATTATATGCATTTTTCATTTAATGATTCTAGTAAAGAGAAATGCCACAAACACCCTATTTTGAATGAAGACACTATTATTGTGCGACAACTACTTTAGTAATTATCTTTTTCTTTTTTAACTTATTGACCAAGTATGGGAAATGTTTGATAATAAAGTGTGTTGATAGCATTCCTCTTTAGTTAAATATGCAAAGGCTGAGTGTTTGAAAAATGTTTGCCCTGTGAACCTTGCAATAAATAACTCAATTATTTGATAAAATAACCGAGTCATTTAACTTCATTTATATATATATTTCTAAACTTTTCCACAAAACATAGACATATAATACAAATTCACATCTTTCATTAATATAATTTACGTGTATAATAAGCAGGGATAAAATCATTTTAAGAAGGAAAAAAGTAAAAGGGCAAGCTAAGGTAATATTTATGACTAAGGCAGGTCATTAATCAAGTCATTGAACTGAACAGGAGCTAACCACATGCATGGCTTTATTAACTGCTTCCCATCTAATCTATACTGGGTCATCCAGCTTGGTCATTTCCCCTTTACAGGGTGTAAATGAAGGATACATTTCACCTTGATTAAAGCTATTTTAACTAAACATAGCTCGAGTTTACAAGTATTATGTTTAACTCCACTCAATTATTATATCCCTATTAAAAAACAAGATATGTTCCTTTCATAGTGTCCAATTGCTTTATGTGTGTTCACACATCTGAAAGCTCATACATAAAAGCTCATGCAATTCTATAAATCTAATCAATCTTCACCAATATAAATATGGGGAGAACGTAGGATAGGATTCAAAATAAAGGGGTTAAAAACAGAAGCAAAAACAGCATACCGCTTCTTGTGTCGTTTGGTCTTAAAGTGGTCATCCCTCACAGCTACATTGGAAAAGTACCGACTGCATAAATCAAAATTATTACTCACACTAGATCAAAAACCCAACCAACTACCAAAATAGGGAGCGCGAGATGAATACTTCAGCATCCTTAACAATTATAAAGAAATGAAATAAGCAAAATGATAATTAAGGAATAGTAAATAAATGATTTTTCTCCCATGTTGAACCAAACCGAAGTGGGATGAGAATTGTGATTCAAAAGGCTTAAGAGAAAGATGGAAACCTACTCCAATTGAAACAGCAAGTAGAAAATGCTAGTGATGCTAACTGTAAATATATTAGCTGAGAAGGAGTCTTATTGTGCAAAAATAAGGTAATGGTTCCTAAAGTGCAGCATATCGGAGAACTCATCTTACAGTTACTCTCCCAAATTCTCATCAAGTCATCTTATCAGGCTATTGAATAATCAAACAAGTTTTTAATTTCTTTTTAATTTTTGAAAACTAAAACTTCTTTTAAAAAGAGTATTCAAACATGCCCAAGACCTCTGCTTTCTCTCTTCTACTGTTCTCTCCTCTTCTATATTCTTCCCCTTATACCCTTTTCCTCTTCTGTTCCTAACACCTACACTAGACATTGCAGTGTTCTAGAAACACCCTAAACTTTTCAACCCCATGTTATAGAATCATAAAGTTTACAAAAAAATTTATGTTGATAAAAAAAGCATAAAAAAATGAGGAAGAAAAAGAAATTACTCGCAGTGAAGGCAATAGTACTGGCCCATCCCAGGCAAATCTTCATCTACAGGTAAAGGGGTTATCTCTTCGTCGGGTTTGTTTAGCTGCGCATAAACCATATCATCTCCTTTCAGCTCAAATTTGGTACGGCGCGCTGTCTTGTGAGAATATCTTCTCTTCTTCACGTTCCTGTGCGGACATTTGCCTCCCATTCTTAGCGTTTATCAATTGTTAGGGTTTTTCAGCTCTGATTCCACTTCCTCTGCAACTTGGAATTAGGGTTTTTCTCTTGAAGGCGACAACGGATGATGAAACGACGGCGCTTCAAATATCTTTTAGGCAGCTGCGTAAAGCTTTGCCTATGATGGGCGGGGGCTCTAAAGTAACATGTTAAAATGGGCCTGCTTTATGGATGGGCCTGATTGGTCTGATATATGGAATAAGTTAGATTGTCAAAATTCAACTTTAAGTTTAGGAATTACTATTCACAACCCCAAATGACTATTGTTAAACTCTTCCACCATGTTAGAAAGAGTTATTTACACAAATATTTTTTGAGGTTTTATGAAATTATATAAAATTTTTTTATTTACTCTATATAACTCCTCTAAATTTTTAAAAAATATATATTCACATCCTTAATATTTTATATTACCCTTTAATTTTTAAAAATATATATGGTCACTTCTTTATACATTACCATAACCTCTCTTATAAAAGAGGTCATTGTAAAATTAAAAAATACAAGGAAATTTTATATGATTTCACAAAATTTTAATGGTAATTAATGTAATTTTCTTTTTTACAAATATAATTTTTTATCAAAAAATCCTAACATTTGACACCTTCCATAACTTTATAAAAACTTATTTTCATTGTGCATATGATCAACATACATTTTAGAAACAAGTTTTTATTTTAAGAAAAACTTATATACAAAAAAAATTATTTTAGTTATGGATATTTAGAGTATGTTTAACAAAATAATTTCTTAATTACAAGTTATTTTAACTAATTTATAATCTAGTTTGATCATTAATCAATAGAAACATTTTTTTGACGGAAGTATTTTTGTCAAAAAAAGAAAAAAGAACACGATAAGTAGGGGGTTTAATAGCAATGTACGGTGCCAATAGTAGGCCCTGCTTGGCAAAGAAGCTGGATGAATCAATAGCTATCGATGAGTTTAGTGTAGCACCTCGATGTAAGAAAACTGGGCCTAATAGCCTGGGTACAATGGGCCTATGTAGCGATTGGTGAATCAAAGCCCACATGATCAAAGTATCTCAAGGGACACGTTTCTTGGTCCACCCATTCCTCCAAAGTTAAGTGTTTCAAACGTAACAATTTTCTTTTATTTTTATTTAAAAGGGTAAAAATATATACTATGGGAGGGCTAAAAGATTTCTTACAATGAGTACTGACTTATGAAAATTTCAAACAAAATATACGTAACTCGCTAGCCTAGTAGTCCAACGAACAACAAAAATGAATTTATAATTTAAAAGTAACATAGGTATTATTAAATCAACATAATTTATAACAAATATAAAGGTGACATTTTCTTTTGTTCTCCACATTCTTTTTAGACTTCATTGTCCTTCAATTGGCATTGCAAACTACGTTACTAGTTACTATTATATTACAACCCTCCACTTCAACTATTTTTATCTCAGTTTACTCAATATATGAAAAAATATGCGAAAAAAAGCTACACTAATTACATAGAAATTACAATTTCAAAGAAAAAAAATGTGGACAAACAAACATGGCAATGCTTATCTTTCCACTAGTGCACATAAAGGGGGAGCTGACTAGATTTATTGACGATGATAAACTAAGGTTTTGTTTGTTTAAATTTAAAAGGTAATTTTTAAATTACATAAAAAATGATTTATTTATTTTTATATTATGTAAATTAGAATATATCTTTTTTTATAATTATGAAAAAACACTTTTATTTTAAAATATTTTTTAATTTATTTAGATATAAACGCTTCCAAAGATATGTGTTTGCATAAAAAAACAATTTTTTTGGTTATATTAAAATTTGAAAATATATTCAATTTCTATCATTAAACATTTTTTTATTGAAAATGATTAAACAAATAAATTCATTTTAAAAATTTACTTTAGATTTTAAAAAATCTTTATTCTATCAATGATCTAAATGAATAATATTTGTGGGTGTCCAAATAAAAATAAAAATATAATGATATGGGTATAAATTTTTTTTCGTAAAATTCATGTCAAATAACCAACATGACATATCAGTCATTTCATATATTAAGAAAACAAAGCTTCATGGTGAAAGCTATACATAGTACCAATTAAAAAATAATAATGTAAATCCATAATTAAAATAAAATAACATGAATTCATAATAAAAGTTCAAGACATCACAAATTTTAATATGTTGTACATAATACAAATAACATATTTTATTCATCAACCAATGAATAATAATAAAATTTATATACGAATATAAAATTTTCTAGAAAATAAATGTCATTCTTTTTACTCATAAATTGTTCTCAACATTAAATAGTCAAAAATAGATGTTAAAGTTTTTAACTAAATACTTAAAAAATACAAAACTAGCATTGCATTTGTACTGGCAATTGATTTTTACTAATGTCTGCGTTATTTGCCAATGTCAGTTGGCTCTTGCTATCAGGCTTTGGTTCATCATTATCATTTCTATCTTGTGTTGATAAGCCTTGGACTCTTGTTGGGTATCCATTTAAAATGAGTTAGAAGGTGATGGAGATTATTCTACTCACCCTTCTTTTAATATAATTTTTATTTATTGACAATAATGCATTTCCTTTTTCTTTTTTTTACTAACCTTTATTTTTCTAAAATATTTTTTATTTAGACAAAATCTACGTGTATTTCTTTAAGTATTTTTTATGTTGCATTTTATTTAATTAGAATTGAAATTTTATTTAGATAATTTATACGATAAAAACTTGCATTAAATGTTATATATTATGAGATAAAAGTCTAATTTTTATTAAAAAATGACATAGTTGTAAAAATTGGTTTAAATGGACTAATTTGACCAACTGAATCAAAAATTAGTGATATAATTTATCAAAAACAGTTTGTTTAATTAAATATATCATCAATTCAGTTTAAATCGATTTGACTTAAGTTCACTCAATCGATTCTATGATTGAATTGGTGAATTAGTCTAATTGATCTTGTTAAACCAATATTTTTAATAAAAATATAATTTTAATAAAAATATAACAAAAATAACATATTTAAGAATCAAATCCAATACTTAAAAATTATTTAGTAAATTAATTTATTATTAGACCATTATGATTAATTAATAAATTTATGACATAAATATTGTATATTTTATTACATATACTATTTCTACGTTTAATTATTTATTTATTAATTCAACCAATAATTAATTAATATATTATTTTAATTAAATTGATGATCGATCTAATTTTTAAAATATTAATTTTTTATGCTTTTAAAATTATCCATGTATTACTCCATGCCAATAATTATCAACTAAATGATTTTGTAGAGTATGATAGTTATAAGTCACAAAGGAAATATGACTAAATATTAAATGATGCTTTCTTATTTAGGTTAAATGACCTTATAAAATTATATACTTGGCAATTTGTTTAAAATAATGTTTTTTTTCAATCACGTTTCTTGCATATAGTTTTTTTTTTTTCACATAACTCATTTAACGCTTGTTGCAATCATCCTCTAATGTCAATGGTGAGAAATTCCCTGTGTGAGTTACACGTTATATGCAACTAAAATATTGCCCTTTACTTTATTAATTAAAAAGAAAATATTTATTTATTACCTTTAATCAACATAACTTATATACATAAAAGAATTTTTTTCATCTCATCAAGATTTTCTGTTATGAAAAGTATTCTTCTTTTGTGATATTAAAAAAAAAATCCGAGCTATTCTGTCATGTATGCTCCGTACTCTTTATTAAATATCACAGATAGCATCGAGTAGGTAACTCCTGTGTAGAAAAAGGTTGCATATAATGGTAGAACCCGCTAGAATAATTTGTCAAGGAGGAACCTTCCTACTCTGGACACACCACACAACCATGAGCATCACAGTTGACTATCACATGCATGAGACAAATTTTGGCATAAACAGTACAATGTAACGTGTTCATAAACAAACTATAAAGTTAACTTAAATAAAGCATGAGTTTCACACATTAGCATGTGCAACAGCTAGGATGCTGTGTCTGCTGCCAAGTGAGATATCACATTAATTTAATTCTAAGACATGATAAACAAGTAATGTAAGTTACACTTTAGTCTACTTCTAAGAAGTTTGAGAACCAAATCTCACAATTAAAAATAAGAGGGGCTTCTATATATTTTATGATTTTAATTCCTTAATTGCCCCCTCTTATTAATTGTGTATGTCTTGCCAGAAACTATAAAAACTGTAAGTACACGTTTGAAGTAAATGTGCAGTGCAAATTGTTAGAAGCCAAAGAAATTTACTCATTTTCCACACTTTTGTTGCATGCTAATAATAAAAGGAAAAGGGTTGGAGAGTTGGTATATATGTATGAATGTATCACATCACAATCATATGATAAATGTTGGCAGCAACGCGGGTTCCTCGAAGTATCGTTTGGTCTGTTACCACCAAGACACGCATCATTGTTTGTTTCAAAACTAATGTCCAAGTTCTCATAATCTGCGCCATTCTTTAGTAGTCAAATTTGGATTGTTCTCTGTTTAATGTGCCAACGTAACGTCCCTCGCCAGTCACTATGTCACAGTTCCCTTGTCATTTTTGTGTTGTGTGGAGAAAGTGAGGAGTGGGAAGAAAAAAAGTAAGATACAAAGAAATTGGAGAAAAGAGAAGATAAAAATAAAAAATTAGTGAAATATTTTTCAGGTGATGGGATGAAAGAAGTAAAAGAAAAGTAAAATAGAAAAAAAAAAAAGAATTTTCTCTTTACTCGTTTGATTAAATACAAAAATAGAGAAAAAGGAAAGTAAAATTTTCTTATTAAAATATATTTATTGTATATGTAAATTTTGTAAGATAAAAAAAATAAAAAAGTTAGAATTATAATTTTAGGTAGAGCACACTTTTTTTTATCCCTCATTCCTCCATTTTTTTTCTATTCAAAGAAGAGATTATTTTTTATGGGTTCACACAAATGTTCTCTCTTCACATATTTTATCCTTTCAATTTCTATTGAACCAAATAAAGGATTTAAGTGTTGTTACGTGAACTAAAAAGAAATTATTTAGTTTCATATGTAAAAATAAAGGTAAAAACAGTTAATTCATTAAATAGATTTTAATAATTTATTATATTAGTTTCAAAATTTTAACTGAAAATATTTGAGTACACTAAAAAAGTTAATTAAAATGATCTTACATACATTTTAAAAATAATTATTACAAAATTAATAATTTTACTATATTATGAAAATTAACAATTAAATATCATTATATTCTAATTGAATTTTTTAATTAATAGATACATTTTATGAACAGTTTTTTTAAAATAAATAAAATAGAATCCAATGAATATAACATATTGAGTATTATGATAAATTTCATTTTGGTATTAATTTTTATGGGTTTCTTATACTATTTTAATGTTTAATGACACTTTAATTGCTTGTTTCGATCTAATTTGTGTTAAATTGATGTAAATTCTAAGAACTACCAAAAAAATGAAAAAAGAGCACAAAAAGGATGAAATTGACTTTGAACATTAAGCATAACCTCATGCTTAACTAAGCACAAGATTTTGCATGTCAAACTAAATACAACCTCATGCACGAGACATGTAAAATGGCAAATGCTTAATAAGTTGGTGAAATTTCAAAGGAATTTTTTGTGGGGTAGTGATGGTGAAAACAAGAAGTTTGCATGGGTTAAATGAGATAAAATTTGTAAACCTAAAGAAAATGGGGGATTGGGTATCAAAGATTTGAAAGTGTTCAATGAGACATTGTTGAGAAAGTGGAGGTAGACTTTGTTTACCAAAAAGGCGATTTATGGGAGAAGACTATTATGGCAAAATATAGAGGATGAAGGGGTTTGATTGAATCAAAAATACAAAAGGAGTTTCCAAATGGTGGGAAGATCTAAGGTTAGTATGTAGGGGAGGAATAAATCTAATTAGTGTGAGAAAGAGATAATATGAGATATAGACAATGACTTAGAAGCAAGATTTTAGACAAATAACTAGTTGAAAGAGGACAATTTAGAGAGCTTGTATAAAAGATTATTTTTATTATCAGAATAAAAATTTAAGATGATTGGAAAGATCGAGAGGTAGGTGGAGGATGAACATAGATGGGAGCTAAAGTGAAAAAGAGAGATATTTTAATAGAAAAACGTACTCATAAAATTTGCTCTTAAGACTAGAAAAAGCAAAATTGAAGAGATAAATGGAGGATAATTAGGTGTAAAAATATCATAATACTAGGATCTACATGGTCAGCCCTGAATATAATATAATTAAGAAATTGCATTCACTAGGGGACAAGACAAATAGAGAATTTTGTATAAAGTTATGGAAGCAAGAGACAAAACCTAAGGTGGCTTGTTTTATATGAAAATTATGGCTTAACAAAATTCCAACAATGGTGAATTTGAAAAAAAAAAAAAGAAATGTGGTGATAAATGATGGTTTGGGAGAGTGTCCATTCTGTTCCTACATGAAGAAATGTCAACACATGTTATCTTCTCATATCCAAAAGCGATGCAAGTATGAAATCAATAATATGATTGGCTTGATATCCAAACAATTTTGCCTAACTTAGGAACATTTTTCGTAACACTCTAAAATATTGCATAATAAAATTTTTTTAATTTAGTGTCTAATTTGTAGGAGTAAAATAATATAAGAATAGTATCATGTATACAAGATATATATGAATAAAAATCATAGAATTATATTATTTTTTCAATTTGATATCAAAGCTTAAACTCTTTTTTTTTTTTGAATCCTGAAGATCTCTGCTAATAAAGATGGTTGAAAAATCAATTCTAGTAGTGGTTCAATCTAAAAATATCTTCAACATAAATATCATCTTCAATGAATCCAACTATAACGTATGGTTATAATTAATTTTTAATCTTTTTTTATTTTATACAAAAATTAAAATAAAATAAAAAATATTAATTTAAAACAAATTTGATACCTTCGACTATATTAATTAAAATTTTTAATCATAATAATTTAATTAATTAGATTTTATAATAAATAATTATAAAACATAGTATATGAACAAAAGAATGTTGTTAATTTTTCTAAACTTAAAGCTACCTTATTCGTAATAGAAAAATCATGATTGTACTCTAATTTTAGATATTAGTGACATAAAGAAAAAAGTAATAAATAATATGATATGATAAAATTTTTTTAAAGAAAAAGTAAAATAAAATAAAATATAATTATAAATTTTGATAAAATAAAAAATTTATAGTACTACTCCATTACATATTAGTATATAATGAAATTATTAATTTAAAAATTATATTTTAAATATTTTAAAATCAATAATAATATAAAAATATTTGCATTAACTGTATATAAAAATAAAATTCAATAATACACTGATGAATAATTATATTTTCTCGCAATAAGCAAAAGTGGAGTTGGAATGGTAATCATTAAGACAGGGATTGAGATGGTATGGTCACGAATGTCGTAAGCCGATTTGTCTTAAACGTAGAGTTGCACTCCGTTTTGCATGTGAACGTTGCCCCTCTCAGCTTCTCCTATTACCACACGAGGTTACTTTACACTTCTGGATTCAACGAATTCAACGAATTCAACGAATTCAACTACTTTATGTTCCGTTTGTTGAACTTTTTTTATTCCCAAATGATTTTAAATTTCTATAAAATAAAAATTAATTAGAATGTCTTGCTAATGTAATTTTTTTAATATTTTTATCCAATTATAAAACGATGTATAATTCAAAGTTGTTAATAATTACTTATCATATTTAATATGATTTTTAATTAATTGAAAATATAAAATTTTTACAATCAACGGGACCTATATATGTAGTTATTTTGTTTGGAGGACCAACTTATTTGCTTATAAATGATTTTATCTACTTCGAGTAAGATTTGTTTAAAAGATAATTATGATGTTTTAAAAAAATTAAAAAATAAATTATTTTAGATATTCAGATGAAATCAAATTAAAAATTACTAGATTATTCGAAGATTGTATAGTTTTATCCCCGATGAGGTTAACAAATTAAATCAAACGTCCTAACTTTCTTATTCATTTACTTTTTTTAAGAATGTAAATTTATAATTAAAACTTTAAAAAAACCATGTGCAATTGTGAGTTTTTATTTTAAAATTTATTTTATTTTAAAATATTTTAAAAGATAAAAATAAATACAAATATCATAACTCAATTTCAATTTTTTTAGTTGTTTGATCGAAGTGATCGCTATTTCTTTTTCCACTTATCCAACCCAAATTCATCTATTTGGTTTGATTTGTTTTCTTGAAACCAGGCCTCACCCATGTAGAAGAGTATTTCATAGTTAGAAAGCTAATCGGTAACTTATTCGGAGTAGAGTATTATGTTGGATATTGCATTGAAAAACCAATCACAAAACCAGCTACTACTTTCGTTTTTTTTTTTATCTATCTTTTAAATTTTTTTATGTAAAAATTAAAAATATAATATTTTTTTATGCCTACTTCACAACAAATATACGTATAAATTAATTAAAAAGTAAATAAAAATAAAATTATAATTAATTTTTTAGCAAAAGTAACAATATAATTAATATTATTTTAAAATTTAAAAATGACAGGTAAAGAGAAATAAAAACTCGACCAATAAAAATAAGTAACGAAGTTATATAGGCTTTTAGGTGTGAATCTTCTCCTTATCCTTGAATATGAACATTCCAGAGTATAATTTCGGCACGCAAACCGTGCGCAGTAATTATCATAATCATTCCGCTAACGCAACGGCGTATGATGACACCCAAACGTTTTCTCAAGTAATTGCTTCTTTGATCGGAAATTGGTAGAATTTCTTCCCTATATATAGAGAGAGAGCCAATAATTTCAGTGCCATGCATATAAACCAAAATGAAATGCGTTATGAAGATGACAGCCAAATTTGGACAATCCTACCCAGCAGCAAGTTGGTGATGTCAATTTATGAAATTAGGCTAAGTGGTCCTTATGCCTTAATGTTTACGTAGCTCACACTCCTCAAAAAATTTTGCAGACCAAAATTAAACATAGAAATAAATGCTCTTCAAATTTTTCAACCATGCATAGTATACAGACAAAAATACGTAGTTATGCTATCTTTGCTCAATACCTTACTCTGTTGGGGGACCAAGAACAACGCAGCTGGCTAATATTTCTGAGAATGTCAATAGTTTCGTTATCACTCGTGATTGAATATCTAAATGAAATAGAGAAGTATGTGCACATAATTTAGGTGCACTATTTATTGATCATGACTTCAAGATAAGCCAGTGCTCTCCACAACTTTTTTGTTTCTTTTCTCCCAGAGGTGAAGCAGACAACATTTTTATTTCCAGTGCTGGCTGAAAAGTCAAATGTAATGTAATAAAAGTCAGCCACAACATGGTTACTGACTAAGTTGATGACAAACTAAATATACAAATATCTACTCCAACTAAACCATTACTCCATCGAGTAATGGTGCATTCTGTTCACAAGGTCAGATTTATGAAAATGTTATTGAGACAATAGTTTAAAACAATCTTCAAGATTTGAAAATGGTTTCAAACAATCTTTAATGGTTTTAGAGATCTTGAGAAATAGTGCACAATAGAAGAAAACAACATTAAGATACTTTACAATCTTTTTGAAGAATGGGGAAAGTCATTGTTATCTAAGAGGGCATAAATCTCGAGTGCTTGAAGATAGACGTGTTTTTGGTAATGTTTTAGGATTTATAAACTATATTTTTAAACAAAAAAAAGTTTAGTGAAATTGTTTTAAATTTGAGAACTCTAATAATGGATTAACACCTAAGATAGAAAAAAGATTTATCTTTAAAGTTATTGAAAATGTGTTTATTAGTCTAACTAAAACTTACAAAATTAACTTGTAAGATGGAGATTATTCTTACTTATATATACTAATTTGGTCTCATTAATAATCGATGTTGAGTTTTCAATACACTTTTTCATATTGAGGACTAAACATTTTGAGTGTAAAATTTATAAAATTGAACATTTTGAGTGTAAAATTTATAAAATTGAACATTTTGTCAGTAATATAATAGCAACTCGATAGTAGGTGGTACGATAGGTCTAACAATACTTTTGTTGAAATAAACTTTTATACTATCTTAAAAATGTGAATTATGAATCTAACTCAATTTTAAAAAATTAGTTTGTAAGGTGAAGATTGTCTCGCTTATATAAACTAATTCATCTTTAAAATGTAAATAATGGATGTAATTAAGAAAAGTCCTTGAAATGAGACTGAAAAGTAAGGATTTAGAAAATTTTAAATTGAAAAATTATTTAGAAATTGATGTGAGATATTTCCAATCTTAAAAGAGATAATTTACTTTGAATGTTATGCACCAAAATATAAGTTGAATGTCCATATTTGAAGACTTGTTTTTGGTTAGGCTTTTTACAAAGTATAAACATGAATTTTATTAATTCTAAAACTCTAACTAATTTATTTATATAATATAGCCTTATTTTTTATAATTTATAATTTAACCTTTTTAACTACTTAAAATGATGTAAATTCTTGGAAGCTTATTTAAACAGTTTATCGTGATATAACACCTTTTAACTAAGGTGGGACTTAGAGTTATATCTAAGTTAAAGATAACAACATAACAGGTCACGAGTAGAATTAGCTCTCCCAGTCTGCATTTTCACTAAAAGTGTAATAAGTTTAGATTCAAATTTACAATAAACAAAGACAAAAAAAATAAATTAAACACAACTTCATTCATATAATATTTTATTAAGTTCAAATAAATTCACAAATAATTCATCTCACAATTTTTTGAATTAAATATATTAATATATTTTAAATAAATCATATATAAATTGTTAACTATATTTTAATTCAAATAATATATATACATATATGTATATAAATTAATAAATAATAAATAATTTAAAAAATATTTAATAATTAAAATGTATTTTTAGTTAAATGT
>JAMLFT010000136.1:0-55448 GCA_026544285.1 Pachyrhizus erosus | reverse complement strand
AATTAAATAAAAAAATGTTAAAAAGATTGTGTTTGAGAGTATCACTCGTATTTCTCAAGCTCCTAATTTTTTAAGAGCTTTTATGAAAAAGTGCTCCGCCTAATTTTTACTCAAAAATAACTTATAAGCAAGAAAAAAAACTAGACAAAGATTACCATAATTCTCACAAGTCTTTTTAACTTATTTCAATAAATTTCATAATCAAATTTATAGTATAAGTTCTCGCATAATAAAAGCTCATTGAATAAACAATTAAGTTATTTACTCAAATAATCATAAATTCATCCTAATTGAAGTAAAATTTAATCAAAATAAACTGACAGTATATTTTTTTTACCCTTTAATCCAATTATACATTATAAGTTTATTAACTTTTATAACAATAACTTTAAAAATTATATTTAATATAACTTCTAATAAATTAAAAAAATTTAAGAAAAAAAAGGATAGATATTTACATGGCACTGACTTTGGAAAGATAGGCTATACTACTACATAGATGGGCAACAAAGAATATTAAACAAGAAACGTCCAAAGTGGCCTTATTCACGAGCCGAGCGAGTAATGTGAACATCAAGTGATATCAAAGTAGATTCGTCGTAATAAATACTATTACATAAAAGTACTAGCCTAGTAATATTACACAGAATACGAAAGCTTTTAAATTATCTGCACTTGGTAGACACTGGATGGATGCTATCTTATTACATAACACACGAAGGCTGCGAATAAGTAGCTAATACCCCTGCATAAAGGAAGATAAGACATGAAAAATAAGATCAAATCTACGTTACGTTAAGACTCCACAAAGTTGAAGGCTAGTTAAAACGAAAGAATGACTTGAACGTAACTAGTATAGCATATTAAATATCATTCGTAAGTCAACCAGAACAGATTCTCTACGACTTACGAACAACCTGTTTTATCAATGTACCTAAATATCTTTCGCAAGTCAACTATAACAAAATCTAGGACTTAAAAACCAACATGGTTTATCAATGCACCAAAAAAAGAAGATATAATAACGAGATTTTATAATAAGAAATCTTGGCATCTCAGTCTTCTATTCCCAAACCAAAAGGAAAAAGGAAAAAGGATTTTGCACCAAACCACCATGCATGCCTTCAGCATAAAGTCATCTTATAATGGGACTATGCTACAAACATCAAAAAATGCTTTCTTCCTAGATTGAAGGAAGGTTTCTAAAAGTCACAGCAAAGCTAATATTTTGAACTTCAGCGGATTACCCTGGGGCGTAGAAATTGAACTGAAGTATGGTTAACGTTGGAACAAGAACTACAGAGACGCAAAGCATTACACTGGGAAAACAACAATGGATCTATGAAAATCAAACAAATATACAGAAACTTCAGAACTTAACCAAAGCTCCAAACCTCATAGAGCCAAAGAAAATCCATAGCAATAGGCACTAATCAAGTGGACCTAATTCACCAAAAATAAAATAAAATCAAGAGAACCTAACTAAATAAAGAAGTCAGTGTCATAAACCCTAAGCACGTCAATTTCTAAATGATACGTAATAGTAGAATAATCTGCAACCAAATAAATTTAAGACAGAAATATTCCATTAGTTTTAAATATTAAATCCAAGGCAAACAGTTAACTGGGAGAACTGATAGCATGACAAATAAGGGTACCAATGCATAGAAGCGGATATTGTAAAGGTGAAATGGTGAAAACAGTTTGTTAACATATTGTGGGCTAGCTAACCCAAGAAAACCAAAGCAATATCTGAATGTGTTGGTCAACAAAAAGATGCTGTTGACAGATTCAGTAACTATTTGCCACTGCCGATAGAAAGCTACGAGGAATCAGGCTCAGAACCAACCACCTAATTGTTAGAATTTCTTTTGCAATTTACCTAATTAGAATAGAACAGAAACAATTATACCAAAGGAGTGAACAAAATAAATAAACACTAAATTCCACTAAGCCACATGATTAATTTTTCAGTAAAAATGATAAGATGGGCCAAAAAGGTGAAGATTAAACAAGAAACAACATTGAGCGGTGTAACAACATTTTATAAATAAATATGCAAATCCAAATCCTCATACATTTAATACAGTAGCAAAAAACTTTAAGCAAGAAAACTAAATAAAATTTTGAGGGTGACAATGGTATAATGAAAACAGCCAAAATCTAGAATTATATCAAAGTCTAATATCATTTAATAGTAATACAAAAAAGAAAAGAAAGCATAATTAGCACACCACAAAAGCTTTTGCCAGCCATGGATTTTCATGTTGAAGAAAAGAGAAAACTTCATTGGCAAGAAACATTCCATCAAAAATTAGTCAAAGCTTAGATAACAAGTAAAATTATTAATAATGGGTGGTATCCTTATAAGTTATAATCATATTAATATAAATCTAATTAATGATGATATTGATAATACTGTGAATTCATTTTGAAGAGTTTATTTACAGCTTATTTAAACTTATCTTATAAGAAGAGTTTGAGAAAGATTATGAAAATAGCTAAAGAATATTTATAAGCTGTTTTCAGCTTATAGCTCTGTAAGATAGCTAATGAAAACAACTTATATAGCTTATATGAAAACAATTTAACCCTATTTCTTCTTTGATTGTAAAGACAACTTATACATAAACACTTACATAAAAATACATATTTAATAAAAGTTATTTACTCAAACGAGCCCAAATCCCAAAAAACAATACTAAAACCTAATGAAAGGTAAAAGTCCACTTGTAATTTTAATGAGCACATTCTCTACAAGCCACCAATCAGACTCATGATATTAAAATCCCTGAAAGTGAAGGAAATAACAGTGACCAACAAAGTAGATTTTCAATTCTTTCATGGCCCCATGTCATCAATTTGCTTTTGCAATGTAATAACTACCAACTAACAACTAACAAAACATGAAAATGAAAGAACTATCTAACAGTACAGCTCTCTCTGTCATTCTATCCCCTATCTAAAGCTTTATTCTCATTTCCAATTACAACACAAAAACCACAAAACATAAAGGAACCAAAAAATAAAAAGGCGCATAATTATATATCAAGAAAACAGTCTATGCACTTAAACTATTTTCCAATCACAAATTGTCATGTATGTATGATAAATCTCTTAACTTATAAATAATTACCCAGAAGTCATATCTATCGGATTTTTTATTATCAACGGTATATATATATTTTTTACTAATAGGGCATAAGAATTAATCACCTATAAACCAAATTCGAATATTCTCACATCAAACAGACTAGATTCGTGTGCAAATGAAAATCAATGCTTTCTACTTAACCATCATGAACGAACGAAAATAAAATTAAAATAAAACATAAAACCCTAACCTTTTCATGAAGAAGAGTGCTGGCCCTCGCAAGCGGGGCTAGTGTCAAAATTCTTCGATGGATACTTAGCCGTGACCATGCCGACCTCGAAGACGATGTCGTCGGAGGAGGAGCGAATTCCGGTGATGGACCACCACTTGAAGAACGCGCGAACCCTAATTCCCTCAAGTTCCGCGATTTTCCCCTTCACGATCTTCCCGGTGATGGTGTCGGAGTACGTAGCGACGTAGTTGTCCGGCGGGAGCGTGATCTTGCACGCGCCGCCAAGCTTGACAGTAAACTCGCCGGAGGTACGGTTAACGGCGTAGCCCAAGACGGTGGCGGCGGGGAGAAGACCGGCGGGTAAGCCGTAATTGGTGAGCTCCACGTGAGCCTGCGATAGCGTTGATTTAGGGGTTTTAGGGTCAGGACTAGGGTTTTGGAATGAATTGGTTACGAGTTTTAGAAGAATAGCGAACACGAAGAAGAATTTAGGATTCATGGCGATTTTTCGTTTCGATCCAATTTTTTTAAAATTTTATTTTCCTCTGATCTTGTATATGGGAAAATGAAACTGATATTTTTATTTTTATATTCTTTTATTTTTTTTAATTTTGGTATCTGTCCCGATAATGACAAGACTGGTGAGGATTTTTTGTGACTTGTGAGAATCAATGAAAGGATCTTTCACCACGTAACGAAATAAACGACTTTCTCTTTTGACTTTTTTGGATTCTGAAATTGGGCCTGGACTTAGATATGAATTCCGGGCTCAACTTACGAAATGAGCCTGGCCCAAAGATGTGCAAACATAAGTTTCTAATTTCGGATCATGCATGCTGGTGACGTGTATGGTGATGAATCTCTTGATGGTTTCAACTTCATCTTGCAAATGTATCCCAAAAAAAAAAAAAAAATAGCAAAATCTATTAAGTGGGAATGTACATTTTTTTTAGAGTAACCACAAGAAATCAATATATTCCTTTTGGTATGAGTCTTATTTGTTCTAAGCCATTTTGGATTTCAATAGACTTCAAGGTGAGAAAACTAGTTTGTCTTATTGAATCAGTCTTTTCAACCTTTTTTTTATAGGTGGATTGGGTTGGATATATTAACTTAACAACTTGTTTGACCCGCTAAAACAATTGGCTTACAACAGGGTGGAGTGGGTCAATTCATCTGGCCAATATTTTTTATTTTTAAATAGGTAAAAAAAATTAGTGTAAAATTTTGAGTTTGTATTTAGTTTTAGTAAGAAAGTGATTTTATATGTATAATCTAATATTTTTAGTTAAAAAGTAAGGTAAATAAGGATAATAGTTAGTTTAAAATTATTTTTTATAATTTTTAGTTTATATATATTTTTAAAAAAAATATTATTATTTTTTGTGGACTAACTCACTCATAAATTCAATCCATATTTTCAAAGTGGGTCGGCTGATTTCAACCCGTGTTTGACGGGTTGTTGAAAGAACAAACGAAAACATATCAGACGACATATTTTATAAATTTTATTTCGAGCAAAGCCAATTAAGGAGGTAAAGAAATGAACAACTATCTAACGGGACAAAATTGTTTTAGCATCTTTTATTTCTATTCTTGGAATCACAGTTCAAAACCGAAATGTTGTAAGGAAAATTAAGCCCCTTATTCCTTGTGTTATGCATGTGACATGTTAGTCATTTTTTTTATTTGAAAAATAACAACTGTCTAAGCTAGTTTCTAATTCTATTCACGTGGCCAAAAAGTTAGAGAAGCAAAACAGAGTTGGACCTCTCAAACTATCATTATACATTCCCTTGTCCTTTATATAACTTGCACATGTCCTACATTAGGCTAGAAACAAATTTAGCCTCTTTAAGTTGGAGATGCGTTCCCTTTTCCCCCATTCTTTTGTCTCCTTTTTTAAAATTTCATGATTTATCATAGAGAGAATTGTCATGCAAAGCTGTACTCGTGCATTTTTATCTTTGATTATTTGTGATATGGGAACTCAATAACGTGAGGAAGAAGGCAAAGGACATAAGGGTAAGTACAAATCATACATTTATTTAATGGTGACAGACTATATTAGGCATGTATAAGGAGAACCATTCTTTTTCCTTCTGTATTCGTATTCAACACATTTGCTTGTGACTCAATTAAGCTTCTTTTTCTGTCGTCGTGATATAATTATTTTGTTTGCTACCAGGAGCACATTTTTGTTTAGTAATTGAAATTAGTATAGAAGCTGTGCATAATGGATCTTCCTTTTAATCTTTCTTCCTTCATTTTAATTATTTTGTAAGCAATAACCATAGATCTTTTGTTGCCTTTAATAATATAAAGCATAAACATCACTGGCCAGTGGCTACCCAAAAGAGTTTGAAGTCAAACTTTGACAACTGCTTGAATTATCTACCTTTTGTTATCATATGTCAGTATTTTCAGTGGCCTCAGGGTTCTCGTTACTGCCACATTTCTAGTTTCCAGTTTCCCCGAGCATATTTGTTATTTCAAACGAGATTTGAGGTGGAAACTTTTAAACACAAAAAATTATTGTATGATTTGAGTTAGGATCGTACCAATTTTCACACAATATGTAACTGAATTTTATTAATTCTTTTTAATAAATTAAAATTTTCTAATACAATTGTTATTTAAAAATTGACTAAGAACATAAATACGTGAAAGAATTCAATAATTTCTCCCTGAAATAAATGTTAAAAGAACAAAATAGGAGGTTCAAAAGAGAAAAGCTATTCCTACGTTTAAACGGAAAATGCAAAGAAGAATGACATAATTTTATTGACTCAACTTGGTCAAACAGAAGTGAAAATTTTAACCACCAAGGGTAATGGCTCACATTTGAAGTATGAACCTTCACAAATGTGTTAAAACTTAAAACAAATCTCAGATAGAGACATTAATAGTAACACTTTTATTTTTTAACTTCTCTTTCTTGCACGACAGTTGCTGGAGCTTGGCAATTGGTATTAACATGATACATTATATACAACACCAAAAAGACAGAAAATAAGAGCTCCTTAATTCTATTTCAACATCTATCTTTGTTGAATCTGATGAAGATGGATGTTGTGTCCAAAACTATTCCTTAATAGCTTGAAAATTCCAAAGCTCCGCATTCTTCACCTTAGATACACTCTGCAACACTTCAGAGGGAAGAATATCGCCCATAACCACAACTATTTTTGTTTCCAAATCCACCTTATATGAGCTCACTCCTGTTGTTGAAAGAGATGGATAGATTCAGAAATTATAATTATAATAAATAGATACAAAGCAAACAAGATTAAAACATACTAAAATGAACAATAATAATGTTCACATTTTGCAGATGTTGTCAAAAGGAATGGTTAACATATTCTCTATTCTGTGCTGGAGAATTGGGCAACCCCACTGTTCATCTTAAAAAACTAGCGTACCGTCTTCGTTGGCTCCTCCCACAGTTCATCTTAGTGTTCAACAATATCTGACAGACTTTGCTTTAGCTTTTGATGAAATTTAGAAGAAAAAAAAAAAGATAAAGCAAAAAGCTAATTTGTCTACCAGTACCAGTGATGTTACATCTGATAGTTTTTTTTATTATTATTCATTTTGTGACAGTTATATTACTCCAGAAAGCTGCTTTACGATATGGTAAAAAATGGAAATGAGCTCACCTTCCAACTTTGAGATATGTTTCTCAACCTTTTTTGCACAGCCATGGCAATGCATGGACACCCTCAATGTCACTATCTGCATGTTTGGTCAAGAGGAAAATATTAGATTAACCCTTACATGATGTCTAATATAATACCAAACTTGTATTTTCTTTTTTCATTTTGGAAAGAGAGAAGAAGGACTTATGATGTTACAATAGAAAATTCTCTGGAGCAAAGTTTCATAATAAGAGCTGAAACAAAAAGAAAAAAGGGCCTCACCTGGGGTTTCAATTGAAAAGCCAATGTCTGTTTTCCATCTACAACATCCTTCAATCTCAGTTTATGATCATTGTCACTTACAATCAAGGGCTTTTTCTCAAACTCATCTTCAAACTCCATGGAGTTCATGCAGAAACAAGTGTTAGAACCAAAAGAAAGACAGAAGGCATCTAACACCCTCCCTAGTTTCCTCATTTCTAAGTCTTTTTATCAGTCACAGGCAAATCTGAGTGGAAACAAAACCACACCTGTAACAACTAAACTAACCTTCCACACAAGTCTCGGGTCTCATCTCAACCATAGCAGGGTTGTCGAATATCTTATATTAAGGAGGAGAGAGGCTTCAAGGTAGTGGGGTAACAAAGAACCTTAAGGTCAAATTTTATTGGGGAAGCCAAAAGCAGCACAGAACTCGATAAAATTTACGAGGAATAACAATAGAAAATAGTTTCAGTGTGGTTATATATTGTCATGTGATGAACCTCCAAAAGCACTTGACCAAACTAAAAATCAAGGATGCAAGCGCAACTACGATGACACTAATTGTCACTATAAACTACTATTAATCTATCAGTCACAACTGACCAATTTTAATTATGTTGAACCGGATGATGATCGGTCTAATTACGTTAGAAAACGTGATTTTGTGAATCAAAATACATTATAATAAACTTTAAATAACACATTATGTCATCTCATAATTTTTTCTAGTGCAAACCCACTAAAAACAAATACATTAAAAAGTGTCATAAAAGGAGAAGCATGGTTTAAGAGTTGTCTCTCTATAACTATTTTGGTTATGGAAGAAACAGGTGTGTATTAAAAGAGGAGAAACGTGGGTCACATGATCAAGAAGAACATAAGTAAAGGAAGACAGGGATCACAGGGTTGGAAATAGAAATGACAAGCTTTATTAGTGAATGTAATGAGACTTAGCCCAAGTAGGAGGAAAGGAATATGGATGTAGATCCATGTGAGTGATTTTATCATCCAAATTAATGAACTACAAACACTGAAAAGGGGGCCAAATATAAAAGAATAAGTATGCCACGTATTCTTAATTAGAAGTTGAGACTACTGTATTAGGTCACTGAAGTTGATACAAGGTAAACCACCCGCATATGACATTAGTGTATAGTGCTTGATTGACAACACAAATGAATTAAATAATCTATATAAAAACATTTAAAAACAAGTCACTCCCTGTACTTAGACCCAAATCATCAGAAAATATACTTGATTGAAAGGTTTGGCATGCTTGACATTCTAGATTATGCCACTAAAACTTTTTAAAGGGTTTTTTTTAGTTATGATGTAAATTTCTTTGTACTATTCTTCAATCATCTATAATTAATATATGAGTGGGTATGTTATCAACAATTTTAAATTCTTGTTTTGGATATAGAAGTTTGTCATTCATAACAATTATATCTAACTTAAGTAAAATTAACTTTGGTGAAAGATACATTTGATCTTTAAAATAAAGAATCACGAATAGTTAAATTATTTAAAAATAAATAAATTATAACTGCTACTTAAAGAATACTTAATAATGTGTGAATATGTCATGCAGTGACAGTATGTGGAAAAATAAAAATATGGTTATCGGTGCATCAATTTTAAAGTGAATTTTAGATGGCTAAAAGGCAAAGGGACAAAATTAATTGATCAAATAAGTAATTGATACCCCTTAAGACCTGAATGAGAAGCTGTGGACATGTTTGTCTTCACCTTGAATATATGGTGGTGCAAGATGGGACAGGAGGTCATGCATTATTGGACTCCATGAGATAAGAAGAGTTTACGAATTATTGAATCATTGAATAATTGCGTTAAATAAAGGGTCTTTTATCTACAGGTTGGTCCATGTGACAGTGGAACCTTTCAATGGAAGCAGAAGGAGAATTTTGAAAACAAATGGTAAGGGCTCAGTCATGTGTCAGGTATGTTAGTCACATGAGTTTTGCTTCTGCATGGATAAAAGTAGAGGGAGAGTTTCTTTAAGTGGTTATACATGAAGCTCAGACACACCTAACAGTGAAGAAAAATGCAGGGTTCACTTCGTGCTCACTTCACATCAGTAGCTACAGATACTGAAGACCTGTATCGACTAGTAATAAAATTGTTTTAATTTAATCAAAATTCAAGTCTTAAATATAAATATATTAAATTCTAAAAAAAATTGTTATAACTTTATCTAATTATTTTTCATAAAAAATACTTATAATTTCGTAAAGAAAAAGAAAGTAACTAAGTGGTGAGGGCACTTGTGTATGCTTTACCTTAGAAAGACCAAACACGTTCTAGTGTATTCACAGCATTTTGTATGAAACACCTATAATTTAGGGTTATACTATTTAATTATATGATATTTTTAATATTATATTTATTTTTCTCTTTCATATTATTATATTTTTATCTTTTTATTATAAAATAATGATTAAATTATTTTATAGATCTCTGAATTATTTAATATTTTTTAATTAAGTTTTTTAACTGTTTTTTAACTATTTTTAAACTGAATCTTTAAACTTATATTTTCTAAAAATAGATTATTTTGTCTAATTATCCTTACGAAAAATTAACCAAACACACTTAATCAAAAGTAATGCTAGGCAAATGTGAGTCGATTGTGAGAATTTTTTTTAGAGTTTTAATCTTTCCAAATTAACTCAGCTCAAATGTTTTTTTCAAGTCCTCTAAGTTTTACTTAATAGTAATCTTGACTCTCACAACTAATTTAGTTGTAGCACAAGCCTTCTCTAAGTGTATTTCTCATTAAGTATTTGTAATTAATTTTCTATAATTCAGTTAGATAAAAGTATTTAATTGAAAAATTAATATAAATTTAATGATCTAATTAAAAAAATAATTACAACATTTAATTATAAATTCTCAAATAATTCAAAAATCTAAGAATAAATTTAACTAAAAAATTATATGAATTTATTATACAAATATAATTTTTCTTTAATTTTATAATGATAGAAACAAAGAGGAAAGCATGTGTTCCAGTATAATAAAAGCAGAATGGATTGTGGTAGTCCGTGATGTGACATTGAGTGGTTGGTTGACTTTGCTTACTTTCTACCAGTCGCTTATATGAAAATAGACCCAGTTTATAATTGAGTAAAACATTATTTAAAATTTGTTATAATTGAATACCAAGTTTCCATTTTATTCTAACTGTAAATATTTATTGATTAATTTGTTCTTTAAATCTATAAATTTTTTATTTTTAATCGTTCCATCTATTTAAGTTTAGTGTTAGCTAGCAACTTTAAAATAATTTTATGTTATATTAAAAATAACATTTCATAACATATAGATATCATTTATTTTTTTTATATAAATCATTTAATTTGTTGTGTTTGGAATATTTATATTCTGCTTAGGATAATATACGTCACATCATTTTTATTAAAGTTGATAGATTTAAATAATTTTTTTAATTTGTATAAATTAAAATAGTTTTTATTTTAATATTTATATTTTTAATTTTTAAAATTAAAAATTATCATTATTGACAATTAATAATATCAACTAACGAAATAAAAATAATCTTGAGAATTAATTTATCAGTAACATTATTCAAAATTTAACATGATAATTAGGTATAATTTTATTTTAATACATTATATTTTTTTATATTTTATTAATTAATTTAAGATCATAAATTATTTAAAATAAATAAAAATTTAAAAATATTTTTTATTAAAAAAATATATATAATTATTTTATCAAATTTTTTAATAACGTGATAAGTCATCATTATTTTATTATTTTTAATATAATTATTTAATAATAAAATTAAAAACATAATTAAAATTAAAACAAAAATTTATATATGACTAAAATAAAAAATTTAATTTTATAAGAACTAAAATATTATTTAAGTCAAATTGATATTATTAAAATCTAATAAATTAAAAAAAAATGTTAAATTAATAGCTTTTTAAAAAAGATAAATAAATAAAAAATATATTTTTTTCAATAACTAAAACATTTTTACTTAAAAATGTCTCAAACTTATCCATGATTACAACTCATTTCACTTAACCATGGAGTTTCCTTGTTCAAATTTATTTTTCCATCAAATATAAATAAGTTTTAAATATAAATTTGATCTTTATAAAATAAAATAAAATTATTTTAATTTTTTAGATATTTTATTTGGATTCTTTAAAAAAAATATTTTATTTTGGTCTTTGATTTTTTTTTGTTTTAGTTTTTATTATCAAGTAAGTTTTTTATTTAAACTTTGTTGTCCTTTTAAATGACATTATAATAGTGACTTTGGTAATTCTTTGACTTATCATGTCTTTAATAAGTCAAACAAGATAGTTACACCTGTATTCTTAAATATTTCATTAACTAGTTTAACATCATTCATTATTTTGAATAAATAAGAATTTAAAAATATTGTTTATTGAAAAAAAATTATACATAATTGTCTTGACAAATTCTTTAAAGGTATAATAAATTACCAGATTGTAAAAATCACTATTATAAGTTGTTACTCGATAATAGAGACGAGAACCTAAAAAAACTTTAAATAACTAAAATAATAAAAAAAATCAAAATAAAAAATATCTTATTTTGTAAGAATCAAATTGATATTTAAACTTATAAAAATAATTTATTTATTTATAATATATTAAAAAATTAAAATTAAGTTATAAGATATATTATGCATTTAAATACGCGTTGAAAACATAAGTCTCACCAAAATTTAACAATGATCTTAAAAGAAAATTACCAAACTATTATTTATAACATGTCCGTAAGCAAGTTCTCTCTAATACTAATCTAAACAAGCACAAATCAATCATGTAACTTATAACTTTTTAATTACTTATAAATTAGATTTGCCTAGCTACTTATAAACTAGATTTGCCTAGGATAAATAACCATTTTGATCTTGAAAATATGAAATGTTGATAATTTTGTTCTTGAAAAAAAAAATTATCAACTTAGTTCCTCAATGTGAAAAAGTGTGACATCTTAATAATGTCATCAAGCCAAGTCCTTTAACATTAACATTCTTGTTTGTGTGGCATGTTACGTGTACACGATGACGATACATGATAGCTAACAATTATTGTGTGTCATTTAATTAACTTTTGAAATTAATTTATTAACTTAATTATGTATAATCATTTTGGTTCTTAAAGTTGATCATTTAGTGACATTTTAATATTTGAACTTAACCACTTACTAACATTAAAGTTTTATGTTGCATGTAAATTATTTATATAAACATCATCATATTTTTTCACTTTCATTCTTTACCTCTCATATTTTCATCATCATTTTGTCAAGTCCATCATTTAAATTATTTTATGACTATAGAACTAATTTATAAATGTTTATATAATAGTAACTAGTAGCTAAATCTAAAACATTTCTAATAAAATTTTATAAGGTTTCAATTTTTCAAACCAGATCTTCTACCAAAATCATGTTATCAATTTATATGTTATTAATATGCATAGAATGTTATATTAAGACTAATAATGGAAAATATAGTTAAAAAAAAACTTGACAATTACAAAAAGGGAAAAAATGAAAATGTTAAAATCATTTGTTTACAATGGGACAAATGTAGTGTGTATTGTCCTAACTTTTACAAGTTTTTACATCGTTATTCAAATGTATGGTTATTAAAATACTTGAATGGACAATGCATTAACCAATATTTCACAGGTAACACGTGAAGTATGTGTCATTTTCCATTCTTTTTATCATGTCTGTAATATAATGGGTGATGTGTTTTCTCATATTTGGTGACATTCTTTACTGAAAATTCAATAAACAAGATTAATAGCATGGAAAAGAAAAAAAGAAAAAAATGATTTATTAATATCTTTCTCAAAATTTGCAAATGGTTAAAATCATTATTACCAGCGAACACTATATTTTTAGAAAATAAAGAACAAATAACAAAACTAAAACTTGTTGGTCTAAAACACAAACAACGAGAGTAATTTCACCATTTATAAAATTTCTTTAAGAAAAATTACATAATAAATGAAACAAATGTTCTTTCAAAACCATTAAAACCAAATTATTGCATTAAAAACCCACTTATAGCAATCATACTATAATTCAAAAAACTTTATTATTGCAAAAACAAATTTCCATGCCAATAATACCTCTTAAAGAAGGTATACAATGTTTATTAAGGAACAAATTAAATAGTTTTTTTCAATGTTTTTGTGTTATTTTCCTATTAGAATTGACAGTGATAAAAATATGAGAAACAAAAATATTAGTAAGTGATTAAGTTCAAAAATCAAAATATTGATAAATGATAAGTTCAATGACTAAAATGATAATATGTGATTAAGTTTAGAGATTAAATTGAATTATTAAATAAATAACATGTGACAATCACATGGATGACACGTGACAATTATAAATCATCATGTGTATATACGTATTATGTAAGTAAGAACATTAATATTAAGAGACTTTATTTAATAATAAGAATAAATTTTTATATTTTTTATATTCAAATATTAAATTAGTAATTTTTTTTAGAAATTACATTATGAATGTCTCACACTTTTAAGGATCAAAACGACTATTTTTCTAATATATAATGAAAATCAATAAAAAAAAATATTTATTGCTTATAAAATTCACAAAAATATAGGTCATCCCCTCCGCTATTTACATCAAATCCCTTGCGTTCCTGAAAAAGAAGATGCAAGTTACAACCACCATATTGGAATATGCATTTGAGAATATGTGAGAAGAGTGTATTAGTTTTTTCATTTGATAAAAATGAATTCCAATCAATGGTGTACGTGGGGTGGGTATGTTGGTTAATAACTTACATGATCCATTTGTCTGGTTCGTATTGATATGTAACTTCACATGGATCATCTACGAAGCTAATAGACCAAAAATTTAATCACCCATATAACCTCTATTAACACGATAAAGGATCAGTTTGTTTAAATTTAAATAAAATTTATAAAATATTTTTTTTTTTTTTAAAGTATATAAGATTTATTTTAAAAAAAAAAGTAAAAAAATTTACTTTTAAAAAATAAATAATTTAGACAATCACGTCTAAAAAGTAAAAAAAATACTTATTTTATAAAAAAAATTAAAAATAAATATAAAAAATCAACTCAATATCCTTTTATTATTTGACCAACTCGATATTCTATTTTAATTAAATATTTAAAAAAATATTCGCAGATCTAAATTTAATTTATATCATTATATAAAGAAAACATCACATTTAATAACTACTTTTTGATCTTCATTGTTTTAAGACCATTTTATCCTTAATTACACATATATCAATTAATCCTCTTTTATTTATTTATTTATTTATTTATTTTTTGTTATGTTTAGAATTCTTTGTCGTTTAACCGATAGCGTAATTGCCCACAATTATGATATCGTAACCTCCTCGCCCATAACCCATTACTCACTTTAATTAACCATACAAATGACTTATACGTCGCAAAATACTTTTTGCAACATAAAAAACTTATACATTTCAGAACCATTGATGAATGGTTTCAAAGCAAGTTCAAGGGTTGCTAGCCTCTCCAGACCATTAAGTTAATTTTTCTTATTTTAACCTGTTTTCACCCAATTTTTTCTTAATTATTTTTCATAATATTTTTATTAATTTTTGGGTATTAAATTGATCTCTGTACCATTGATGTAGATAGTGATTTCATGTATGATTCAAACTCGAGTCATGATGTAGAAGGTTTTACAAGCAACATGAAAGAGCTCATTATTGATTTGGCCATCACTGGAAGGGCGTGTGTTTGTAACTTGCGAAAAAGAATATATATATATATAAAGAAAGAGCGATTAATTTTTTAATGTACTCTGTTATTATTAGTTTAGTTTTTCTTTTTACATTCTGTTTTGTTTTAAGCACCTATATATAGTGTATTGTAATATCAATTAGAGTTTCATTTTTCGTGACATATTATTTGTGTTTTTATTAAATTCATTTTCTACAAATTAAATAATGAAGTAATAAGTTTTAACATTTACTTAAAAATACTGATATTTAAATTATAGAGTAAAAGGTATCATAAGACTATTAAATATTGTGCATGAAATTTGTACAAAAAAATATTTCACAAGAAATCATATTAATATATAAATTAGTGTAATAAAAAAATATAAGATTTAATTAAGTTATTTGTTCCTATAATTTGATATTTTTTCAATTTTTGTTTTTGTAATTTTTTTTTTCAAAATCGTATTCGTAAGTCTTAAATTTTTTATTTTTAATCCTTATTATTAAATTTCATTAAAAAAGTGTTAAAATATCATGTTATTACTGTCATTTTAATAAGAAAAGTTATACTATCAATTTATCATAAGAACTAAAAATAAAATAAAATATTTATTGGGACAAAAATAAAAAATAAAATTTTACAATGATAAAAAATAAAAAATAAATTTTTATAAAGATGAAAAATAAAAAAAATTATAAGAAGAAAAATTAAAAAAAAAATTACAAGCACATAAAATTAAGTTTTAAAATAAATGTATAAATTTGATTAAAAATTAATAAAAATAATAATAATCATATATTTTTAAATCTTTTATTTATTTATTTATTACTTAATATTATAAAGTTACTCAAATATTGTATAAATATGCATGACTATTATTCATTATATACATTATTTATTATTTCTCAAACACATACAAATCTCATAAAATAAAAATATATATTCTAAACACTATTGATATAAGTATACATGTACATATAATCATTTCATCATAAAATGTATTAATGTTAGTTGTAACTATAATTTGTATTTTTATTTTTAAGATAAATAAATAATATATATGGTGAGTGAGAAAATTTAGAATGTTTATATAATATATAAGTGTTTTTATAAAATTGAAAAAAAAAATAAAGATTTTAAAAAATGTGATTATTAATTTCATATTATTAATTTTTAATACAACTTATATATTATATTTTAAGATTTAATTTTTGCGTGTCTATAAATATATTATTTTCTATTAGTCTATTTAATTTTTTATTTTTTTGTCTATATAAAAATTTATTTTTTATTTTTTATCCCTATAATTTTTATTTTTTTTTATTTTTAGTCTAATGAATTTCGTTTTTTTCATTTTTAATCTTTACGATAAATTAATTATGTGTCAACATATCAATGTAACACATGATAAAATTAATATTTTAATAATTTTTTATAAAATACGACTGTAATAATGAAAAATAAAAAATATCAACAAGGACGAAAAATTTAATTAAGTCAAACTATAATTTAGTTAAATATTTTTTATATAAATTTATCTAGATTATTGTTTACTTATTTAATTTATTATTTAATTATAACAACTTTAAAAATAACTTTTGATTAGAATAGTAATATTATAATATTATTTATATTTTTAATTAATTATTTATATATACAATATGATAAATAAATTAAATTAAATTTGGTTGATTTCAACCTTAAACGAGCAGTGTGCAAGTTCGAATCTCAAGAATTTGGAGGATAAAAAATGAAAATCTCTAGGATTATATTAAAAAAAAATATAGGATTATAGTATAATGCAATGTGTTTTGTTCTGCCATTTTAGTTTAACATATTTTCCTATTGTATTGGAAGACTTGTAACCCAGAGGGTAAAACATGTCGTATCCCGACATAGAGAACTATGTATAATCCCCTGTGAACTACCAATCCAATTAAATACATCAACTAATTAAATCAATCATTGTTGTGATTAGGCCAAGCTCATGTCCCCATATTAGGAAACTCACTCTAAACAATATTCGATACTTGTTTAGGGTAATTATATACTTTTCTATACATTTTTTTATAACGCCACATTTTTTCTATTATTGTAAGTAATTTAATTTTTTTAATTTCAATTTAACAATTATTAAAAACTGTTTTAAATGGACTTTACAATTTGTCGTATATTTTATAATTTAGTTTTATTTTAATTTAAATATATTTTTATCTCAAATAAATAGATATCAGTTGATGAAAAAATAGGTTAGAGAAATAATAAAAGTTAATGGAATGTCTTCCGTGTCAGTAAATAATTATCTGAGAAGAAACCCAATCCTTGATAAAATATATATATATATATATTTGACCCAAACCTCTATAACAACCTGACCTGTGGAATACTTATAAATGTTCATTAAACAAAGACTTGAGTTAATTTATATTGAATTAATAGAAGTCACTTGTTTCTATGCCCTTCCATAAACTAATATGAATATCAGGTTAAATATGTTTTTTATGATGAATTTTTAATTTTAATTTTATTTTTAATAAATTTTTATCTTTAATAAAAAATTATTCATTGTCTTTAAAAAGTTAACCAAATCACTTTTCAAAATGTGATTTAAATAAATTTTGAGACAAAAGCAAAATCAAAATTGACAAAAATTATAAAAAAAACAAAAAAAAAATTAAAAATTTACTCAAAACTAAAAATATATTTAAATTATTTGTGTATGTCTCTTTATATAATGATTTAGTCTAGCTCTCGATCTTCAAATTTTCACATCTGTCATAGTACAAAAAAATTGAAAATATAAAAAATTGTAAAATTAATAAAAGCAAAATAGTAATAAAAGAGAGAAAATGTTTTCCTCACAATTAAAGTTAATTTTATTGTCTCATTTAATAAGTTTCCTTGAAAAAAGAATGTTGCAATGGCTCAACTTATCAGTATGTTAATAAGAAATTATGCAATAGTAAATTTGATTTCACTTTTTGAAATATTAAAAAAAGGCAAAATTTTTTTTGAGTACTTTCATTGAATTAAATTTTCAAGTCACTTTTATCTTCGAACATTCAGAATATATGATTATTTAAATAAATTATTTAAATCTTATTAATCTTATAATATAATATAAATTTAAATATTTGATATAAAAATTTATTTTAATATTAAAATTATTAAAGTGAACGTTTAACTTAATTTTATAAATTTTATAATATGTTAATTTTTTCGTTTTAAAACTTAAAAAGATACTTTTTGTTCTTAACAAATTTTAAACAATGTTATATAAATAACAGTATTTTTATAAACATAATTAAATTATGTATTTTGATACTAAATTTTATTGAATAATATTGCTTAATTTAAATAATTATTGTAAGCAATAATATTGAAGATGACATTAACAATTTTTATCTATATTTTTAGTTATTAAATGAGTTTTATTGTCACACATAAATCATATCTACTTTTATAATGTAAACAACTAATTTAACCAACCTAATAATTTTAAATTCTTTACCGAATGAGTCTCATACTGCACTACACATCCTTACATTTCATAACAATCATTTTATAATGTCATTGAACTTTGAGAGAAAGTTGAGGATTTAAGAATACGTGAGTAAAAAAAAAAAAACTGTAAGAGATAAGATTACGAGAGAATGTGTAAAAAAGAGAAAGAAATTTAATGTGAAAATATATAAGAGAAATTTGAAAATATTAGTTGTGTATAAAAATTTAATGTTGCTCACAATTATAAATGTTGGTTTTGATATATGTTTTAAAAATTAAAGGCAAGTTTAATTTTAAAAACAAATACAAATTAAATTTGTAGTGTTAAATAAATCAAATATTACAACAAGATTAGAAGGTGTGTATGGGTAAAAATGGTGCAATGCAATGGGTAATATTTTTCTCTCTTCAAATCAAAAGAAGCTTAGCTAACACAAACTGAAACCATGACTCATGTTAAAGAATAAGATCATGTGCATGTAAAAGCATTGAATGCTTGTCAACATTTTACTCTAATGATTATGCCTTCTCTTAATGAGAAAATTCAGTTTTAATATTATTGTTGGAGATGACCTTATACCAAAAGTGATTCTATTAAATATAAATATTATTTTATTATCAATATGTTATGGTATTGAGAATGATTGCTTAATGAGAATATCCTATTATAATGTTATTGAAGATATAAAAATTATCTTTATTATTAATTTAGTATGATATGATCCATAGATAATTATATTTTTTAAACATGTGATGATTCAATTCTTAAATTCATATGTATAAAAAGATATTTTTATTCTTACCTTGCCTTCAAAAAAATGTTAATATTCTATTAAAACCAAATTTAGACTGTAACTACCACTAGTTAATCGTGATTTTTTATACAATTATAATTTTTTTACAATGCATGATTATTTTTAATTTAAGAACACTTATATTTTTTCTATTGAACAACATGACATCGTCTCTGATGTCATTGAAAAAATGTGCATATGAGTTGAATAAGACGAACTAAAAGGTCAAGTCACTAGTTTTTAAATCCAAGTAGTTACACTAATTTAGCATTTTGCAAATTTGCAGAAAGAAGACCTTGACAGATAATGGACTTGACGTGAAATGCTTAGTTTGGATTTCAAGAAATTAAAAATCACGATTTGGACAAAACTCGTGTATTCAAACTATGATTTTGAGTTTTCGAAAGCTAAACCAAACGTATTAATAGTCGTCAGGGATGAACAAACTCGACCGTCTGGACATCGTTCTTCCAATTTCCACTAAATAGATTTATTCATGTTTTGTTTATGCCCAATCCAAACAATGTCACGCCATTCTCCCCCGCCTTAGGACACACCTCCTGCTCCACCACACCCTAAACGCGTAAATTAATATCACAACACACACTTATTTAATTACAATTTACTCATAATATTAAAGTTTTTTAACTTTTTTATTTTATCTTGTGAATATTTGATAAGATTATCAATTTTTTAATAAGAATTTAATTTTCACATTATGTTGATATAAAAAATATTATGTTTTCACTCAATTATAAAATATTTTAAATATAATTTTTAAAATAATTATCATAAATTTTATCTTCTATGATAATTTATGAATAAATAATAATATAACTTTAGCATATCCCATATCAAAAGATTTCTTGCTATATAAAAATATAAATGAAAGTCATTGTATGCAATTTTATCTTTATATAGACATAAAAATAACATAAAAAAAATAAAATTTAAATATAATTTTTGTATTATCTTTCAATTAAAATTTGAATTTCATTTTAGTAATCAATGTAATAAAAGTTTGCATTATACATTCATATAATTTATCTTGATCAAACTTCAATTTACTTTTTATATAAATTATAAATATAACTGCATATTTAATATTCAAACTTAATATCATTGGTTAAGGTAAAATAATCTTATACAAGATCATTCATACACTTAAAAAATATTTAGTAGAAAGAAAATTTTATGTCTGATAATCATTCTTAAAAAACAATAATAATTATTTTTATTATGAAAATATGATTATTTAAAATAATTAAAATATGTTTAAATCATCATAAATATTTTTAAAAATATTTATATTTATAAAGAGTAACGTGATATTTTTATAAATTTTTTTAAAATAATTTAATTTATAAAATAATTTAATAAAAATAATATGATATATTTTATTACAGTGATTTTTTTTTTGTAAAAAACACAATTAAAACTAGATTCCTAAGAATGTTACATTATTAAAAATAATTTTTAAAACATACATACTAATCATAAAAATTTAATATTCTTAACTTAAAATTTTCAAAAAAGTTAAAATAATTTTTCTATCAAACACTTCCAGTGATAAGTTAAATTTCAATTGTGATTGAAAAAAATATAAAAAAACATATAAAAAATTGTATCTAAATTTTGTTCAATATAATATATATATATATATATTATCAATATATTTAAATTATTTTTTATTAATAATTATTTTTAAAATAATTATATATTAATTAAAAATTGTAAAAGTCTTTATCCTAACTACAATCACAACAAATCCTTTAGTAATTATTATACATTATACATTTGTTTATAGTTTTTATAAAATTTAAATTATTTAATAATAATACAATGTTAGCACGAAGTTTTGCTGACTAAATATAAAAAGTAAAAATATATCGAGAAGAAGGTGTAACTGTTTACCGATTAAAGACAGAGAATTTTGGTGCTAAAACCTCTCTGAGCTGTACAAAGCCGTCATTACATTACGAACTTTGAAAGATCTGTGACTTTCTCTCTCTTCATTTCGGTGCTGCGTGCGTGACTGCTTCGTCTCTCTCTTTTCTTCAATTCAAGTCTCCAACTGTTTCCTCTGGTCAGTTCCCAATTCCATTTCCTCAACTCCTTAGGGTTTAGCTAACTTCACACCATAACTTCCTTCAATCTCACAAAAGCACGACACTCTTGTTTTCAGATCTGTTGTTTTGCGTTTCCGCGGAAAATTGTTGCTTAAGAAATCGACGATTTGTTTCCTTTCTCTTCCGCGAATTTTTTCTATGCATGATTTCGAACTTGCTCGCATGCGTTTCCTTTTTTTGGCTATGAATTGTTAGTTTATTGATTGTTGTGATGATGCGATTGACGTTTTTGAAGTGCAGAATTGAAGTAGTGGAAGAGATGGCGAGTCGGATGAAGGAAGATGAGAAGAACGAGCGCGTGATTCGAGGTCTTCTCAAGCTTCAACATAATCGTAGATGCATTAACTGCAACAGTTTGGTAAGATGTTAACCGAATGAATTTAATGCATTATTCTGGCTCGATTGTTTTGAGCGTGAGAATGTAAGTTGCTACTAACTGGGTGGTAGAGTAGAAATAGAGAGTAAAATCAAAACGGTTGTATGATTGTGAGAATAAATCGAAGAATTGAAATGAAGTTAGTAGTCGAAGTGTAGTACTGCCATGGATTATTGTTATTTATTTACGTTTGAATTGAAGGTTACTGGACTGTGTTGCAATGGCGGGCACTAACAGTATGATATGGTTTTGCCAGTTAATGGCATGCTATGCGAACCACTGAGTCTTCTTAAGAGTTAAATGGTTGAAAATTGGATTTTGGGATTAGATGTGCGGTATTTTTTTTTAAGTGAGGCTTTGCTTGATTAGAAATTTAAGCTATGTGCATAGGGACATCAAATTAGATTTTGTAAGCTTCACACCGCAATCCAACCAATCCTAAGAAGGTGAACCTGAAGCAGTAAAGTAGGTATTCAAGCACTGGTGCCATGACCTTTTATCCACCTTTTTTGAATTGAATGATTCTGCGCTCTCAGAAAGTGGATCAAAGGCTTCCTATTTAACGGATTCAAATTATTCTAATCTAGATGCCTTGGATGCATCCTTGACCATGCAGTATGTACTTGTGTTTGGAGAGTCTGTTTTTTACTTAGCTAGGACTTTGAGTGACTAGAGTAGCCCCTCTGTATCCAAAGGTGCCTTTTGGTTTATGCACCTGAAATGGTTTCCAATTTGACTTATAATAAAATGGATCAACCCTGTTCAGTAGTATTCCGAAGAAAGAAGGCTAGGCTTCTTGAGCTAGAGCTAATTCGATCTTCCCCTTTCCACAATGTGTTTGAATAGCAAGCAAAAGTACCACGACTGAACAGTTCAATTCAGTTAAGAAACTACTAGAATGAATACATTATGTGGACTTCAGTGATGCAGGCCCAAAATTGCCCTGGGAGTGTGATCACGGCCTCCTCACATTGCCCCAATCACAGCTGCTCCACCTGCTATTAAAAAATGTGACGCATTAGATGATTTGTCACACCTTACCACTGTGATGCCTCACTCACCATAATAGTGGCTGCTATTACCAGTTTGGCAAAATGACAGGCTACATATCACCTGCAAATCCCATGTATCTGTATCGAGCATAGAGCCACTGGGGCTTACCCGTTTTATAAATGGAAACCAAATAATGAATACTCCACTTTGTGGTTAAACACTGTCATTAAAAGATCAATGACAGACACTGACACATTATTACCTTTCCTTATTTTACATCGCTCTATGAGAAATGTTCCTATTGATGATACTATTAATGACATTGATTTCATTTTAGGAAGCTTCATGAAAAAAGAGTACTAAAATCATTTTTGAGCTCTTCACATTAGTTGTGTGAATAGCTGCAAGTGCTTATTTGGCATCATAAACTCTTAAATGAGGATTTGTTTTGTGTTTGGATGCTGTTTTATTAAAAATTGCTCGATGAGTTTGTTCTTACTTATATTGACAGTAAATTATGTGTTCAGATGATATTATTGAAAATAATTTGTAGTATTGAGATGGCACATAAGCTTTTTACAATTAGTTGTTTGAGATATTTCAGATTTTCTTAATCAGTTGTATGAAGTTCACTTCTGATGAGTATTGAGTACTATTTCTAAACATCCAAATGGGAGTAAATATCCCTGGATTGGCATTGGGAATGAAACTATTATTAACTTAGTATTTCAAAATAAGAAATTAGTTAAATAAATCTTTTCATCTGATGAAAACTAACTAAATAATTTGTGTTTCAACAGAGTGTATTTCAAAAGAATTTCTACTATTTTTCAAGGCCGCTGAGAAAGGTTAAAATATCTAGTTCACGTTGGGAGATGTGTATAGATTATATAAAATTTAATGTTAAATTATTTAAGGATGTGTCTAAATTGATTGTTTTGATTTAGGACTGATATGATTGAATAGCAAGAGTTCAATGTTTCAATTTGTATCTAATGTCATGCTTGTAGCATGTGGATTACAAAACCGCAAGGATGATAACAATTCCCATCACATTCACATATTGATCTTTCTCTAGATTCCATGCAAAAACAGGGTCCTCAATGAAGAGATAAATTTGAATCTCTGCTCAAATTCATTTACATTCATGAATCTTTCTGTAGACTTTGATTTAAGTGTTGTTAATTGTTAACCAACTTTTAGAGCAATCTGATTGCATTCTTCAGAACCTAGCAAGGAAATCATTGCATTTGATATTGTGACTGCCTGTTACACTAATTATTTTATTTTCTCTTTTGGAAGGGACCACAATATGTGTGCACAAATTTCTGGACATTTGTTTGCACTAACTGCAGTGGAATACAGTAAGTCCTTACAAGACTTTTGTACAATGATGTTGAGTTCAATACATTTTTTTATGGTTCATGAGCTTTGCTGATTTTAGTGGACTGAATTTTCCCATTTGCTTTTGTTTATTTGCATTGCGGATATTTTGCTCATAAAATTCTACTCTGATGAAATTTGAAGGGTCTTTATATTGTTACTGTGTACTTTGTGTATACGTTGTACTGTTGTTTGTAATGGGTTGGATTTCATAAAATTATATATCTACAAAAAATTTGATTTTCCTTTGGCAGAGAATAAATCTCACATTACACTAATGATGTGCATGCTCTCATATGCCTTGTGTGCATAAACTGTGTTTTGTTTAAAATATATTGTGCTGTATTGGAGATACAGTAATAATGTTTCCTTTCTAATAAGCACTTTTATTTGAAAGTCAACTGCTTTTTTTGTTGATTTATAGCCGGGAATTTACTCATCGAGTAAAATCAGTTTCAATGGCCAAGTTTACTTCACAAGAAGTTAGTGCACTTCAAGAAGGAGGAAATCAGGTATAGAAGCCTGTTTATGCTAAAACTCAAGCTATATATCTTTTCAGTTGGTCTGATATCATATATTCCTTAAGTTGATTTATGCTTTTTCTAATACTTGAAGCGTGCAAAAGAAATTTACTTTAAAGAATGGGATACACAACGTCATTCTTTCCCTGATAGCAGGTAACTACTTGTTTGTATGTTTTTATGTATAATTGCTGGATGCATCATTCATTAATTCTGATTAGCATAGTTGGTGCCAGTAATGTTGACAGGCTCCGAGATTTTATTAAGCATGTTTACGTGGATAGAAGATTTTCGGGAGAGAAGACAAATGACAAACCACCAAGAGTCAAGGCAGTAAGATGTCTCTTGTCCCTTTTTAGATTCACTGTTCTTAAGTTTATATTTCAGTTTGTTTCAATTGCAATTTCAACTTACACACTACTGTTTTTCTTTAGAACTGCTGGAATATATCAGTTAAATCTAACAATCTTGTCTCTTCTCTTATGTTGCATGTTATACAGGGTGACAGAGATGATTTAGGAGGATCTAAAAGCCCTCCCTATGAGGACACATATGACCGTCGTTATAGTGACAGATCTAGTCCAGGTGGAAGAAGTCCTGGATATGATCAAGAAAGTAGGCAATATGGTGATTATAAGAGAAGTCCTGGTCGTCCTCCAATAATTAATGTTTGGCGTCGTGAAGATCGTAAAATATCTGATGGAGATTACAAGGCAGAAAGCCAATCTCCTGAGCGAACCAAAGATGTGGATTCTTCAAGCCCACCTGAGGTCCGACCTGTTAGAGATATTTTGGGAGAAAATGTAGTACCTCTTCGGATAAGTGAACCACCCAAACCAAACGGTGGAAGACCCACTGACAGCTCATCACTAACGCAGGTGAAATTATTATTAACAATTTTCCATATGGTTATACCACCTAAGTTCTTAATCCTGATGCTAGATCCTAAATGACCTGCAGTTGCCGTGCAGTTTCTTCAGTGTTTATCTGTGATCTGTTTATCATTGTTTTAAAATGCTGGTGATTTTATTATCATTGTACACTTCAAGATTTTCTTTAAGCATCTGGTGAACAATAGCATGAACCCTAAGTGTTCATTAGAGTTCTTAGTTAATTTTCTGCAAGATCTGGTTCAGTTATTACTGTTTATTTTGTTTAGCATGAATTGTTTTGACATCCCTTTCCCTTAACCTGCTTAGGCACTTTAGTAAGGTAGCTGAACTTGATTTTGAATGCAGATTTTATGACAACTGACTGTTTAAAATTTCAGAGAACTGCATCTTCCAGTAGCTTGGCTTCTGGCAATGAAAACCCAGTAGATGTTAAGCTTGAGCCTACTAAGAGCCTTATTGATTTTGATGCTGATCCTGAACCTCCAGTTGCTCCATCAATTCCTCAAGCTCAACAAACTACAGTGCCTCAACCTGTTGTGCAGCCAGCAAATTCCAGTGACAATTGGGCCTCCTTTGATGTTGCTCCTGTAGCAAAAGCAACTCCAAGCTCATCAAATTTAAATCCACTGGAATCGATGCTGTCCCAATTGTCTGTGCCAGCAACTTTACCTGCTCAAGTTCCTGGAGTTCAAGGTGACCTAATTGTCACAAACAGTTATTCCTAAGGCAGTGTGATATCATTACCAAGAGTCAATGACTCATCTGTTTTACTTGCAGGACCTATTCCAGCATCATTTCTTACATCTACTTCTGGAGCTGCAAGTGTTAGCGGTTTCTCAGCTTTCCCACCCAGCAATGCTTCAGTACCATCTCCTGGATTGACATCAGTACCACCTCATAGTAATGCAGGACAATGGGCCAGTTTGCAGCAGCAGCAACCATTGTTACCTGCTGCTGTTAGTCAGTCTACTACACAACAATTTACACCACCATTAGGTGGAGCAGCAAATAATCAGGTTTGACAGTCATCTCAAATGTTAGGATGCCAATTTCAGATTTAGTATTTGTTTTCACCTTTCCTGGAAATATCCTGCAGCCATGGAATGTACCTGCTGCATCCACAGTGCAAGGGCATCCAAGCGCACCAATGCCACATATATACCATCATGCCTCAAAGCCTGCCAATGAGGCTATGTCCAGTGTTATTTCTCAACCTCCTGGTATGGAAGTTAAAGCAAGTGGAAGGAAAGAACTTCCTGAGGTATTCTTTAGTTGTTATTTTACGTCACAACCATCTATATGTGTGCACATTTGCATGTATATATTTTTTTTATCTTACAGTTAGTTGTGGTTAATGCAGGATCTGTTCACTGTAAAATATTCTTCCTTCCCTGCTCCAGTTCTAGGTTGGCAAATGGGTATTCCCCATGGCATGGGTATCTCAATGCAATACAATAATGTGGTGGTACTGTTACAATCCAGAATAATTAGCTTACCAGATTATCCTAGTGTGTTTGGATTAGTTTATTTTTTTGTTCAAAACAGCTTGCAATCAAAATCTTACTCTGAAAGACCTTTTTTACTTTTTCTTTTAAAGGCAAATTTTTCTCCAAAAATGATCAAACCAAACACATGTTCAATCTGTGGCTAATGCAATAATGTGAGCATTTCTCTCATGTAAGTGTCTGTCCACTGTTGCAGCCTGTGCCAAGTTTTCCTCAGCCATCAAAGTCAACAAATCCGTTTGATGTCAGCAGTGAACCAACCTCAATTCAAGCCCCAACTGTATGTGATTTTCATCCATTGATTTAAAATGTGTCTACTATTGCCAATTGCAGTCATATACTCCTGTCTATCTTCGGTGTTTGGTGCATGAATAGTGTATTAATTTGCTAATTAATGTGGATAAATGATGGTTACTTAACTTTATGTCTACTGTCTGAAGTTAGCATCTTGCATTTAGCAGAACTAAATATAAGAATGAAAATTACTATCTTTATTTTTATTATGATCTCTTCACATTGAAAAAAAAAACATTGAAGTGTGACATACTGACTTTGTAATATATTAATTCAATAGTTAATTCATATTTTAGAATATTTCCTTTCTGTTTTTGTCTGGGAAAATAAAAGACAATCCTGGTTGGTGATTTTCTGCTTGGTTTTCCTTGAATACAGTTTCCTTCCATGTCATCCTTGCAAGGTGCCCTGCCTAGTTTACCACCTGCAGGTGCAGTGCACCCTTCTAGCATGGGTAATCCAACACATGGATGGACTCCAACCCCGTCATCATCATTTCTACCAGTTATGCCCGCACAAGCACAACTTCATGCATCTGCATTGGGACCAAGTATGTGTATACTTTTATCATTCTTCAATTAGTTGTTCCATGCTAAAGGTAGTTTGCTTTTTTATCTGTATTTTGAACCATGTGAAAATCTCAGGGGCATACATGGGGCAACAAATGCCAACTAACATGCCAATGCCAAGGTAAACTACTCTTTAATCACGATAACATTTCTTGCATAGCCTATTTTAGGTTTGGTTGTATACTAGCTCTTGGAAACTCATTTTGGGTCCATTCCTTTATCTATCCCAAATCATACTGCATAAAATGAACTTCAATGATATGGTGAAACCCTTTATTTTATGTTAAAACACATTTTGGCATCTCATGTTTCACCGCTGTATCTTATGTGGGTTTATGTTATCATGTGTATGGTGCTATTGAGAACTCCTGTTAATTTTTATTTCTCCTAGTTTTTAAGTGATTTGTGCAAGGGCTAATTTATTTGAGTTATATGGATAAAATCTATATGATTATTTGTTGTTCAGCATTACTTGAATTGCCACTTAATGGTTTTAACTGAATGTGTAGGCAAGAAGTTGGGAATTTTGGTAACCAAGGAGCTGTTTTTGGCTTGCCAAATCCAGATCAGCAGCTGACTGGCGGTAGGTTATCAAACACTCGATCCTCTAACTCATTCCCTACAGGAGGGAACCCATTCGGATGATGTGAAGAATTGTCCACCTGGAATTGTAAAGTCAAGCATCATCTTGATGTTCCTTGTACAAATACGTTCAACTTTCGGCTTCGCTTTCTGTTGTTGTCAGTCAGATTGATACACTTATGCATAATGAGAGGTCTGTGGTAATCCCTGGATCGAAGTCAAATATTTACATCTGGCCGTGTAAATTGTTATTTCTATAGGAAAGGTGAAGACAAAACCTACCTTCTTGGAAGAGGGGAAAATGACTGAGATAAAGAACGGATGAATGAAAGGGGTGCAGACAACTATTCGCGGAGACATAATTTTTTCTTTCTTTTTTTGGGTGCACCCATATGTCGTTCATTTATAATTGTAGTATAGATAGGTTGGTGGTATTTGCTAGTTTGGTGCTCCCTACTCGTGTTCTTTTTTTGGTTTTACCATAGTGTATGATTTTGTAATCTCACAATTTTGGTAAGGATTTTCTATTTTATGGACAGTACATGAAATGAAATCATCCTTCTGTTTCGTTTTTTGTAATGGGCCAGAGCCCCAAAAAACACTTACACAACTGCCCTAACACAGCGAGGGGTCGAAGATCTCCCGCAACTCATTCGGTAACAAAAACGATTAACGAACAACCTACGTTGGGAGAAGCCAAGACATTCACTCCCAGTCAAGCATCATAAGCAGAATCCGCCAACCAATCACTCACTCATGCTGTTAGCTTCTCTTAATGTATGAATACACTAAATTCCCACTCCCTAACACTCTAGATTAGAATCCTCATAATCAGGGTTATCAAACTCGCGATTTAACGAATTTACATGTGCGGGACGGGTTAACTAGTAGGCAAACTCGTTTTCGATTTTTAATGGACTCGAAAGTAACCATAGGAAAATGAAATCATCTTACTGCTATTAGTACGGTTCTATGCCACTTTCTGTTTAATGAAATTATTGTGCCTGGAAGTGGTTGATTGTTTTTTCTTTTCTGGTATGCGTGGTACACTGGTAAAAATGTCAGATTCCTAATTTGGGGTGGAGGAGGAGAGATAGAAAAAAGGAAAAAGAGGAAGAGGGAGAGAAAGTGACATATATCATATGTAATGGGAAAGATAAGAGGAAAAATGTGGGAAAAATGTGTTGCAAGAGAATGAAGTGTATGTTTATAATTACCCTTCTTAAGATATAAATATGAGGAAAAATGTGGGAAAAATGAGTTGCAAGAGAATGAAGTGTATGTTTATAATTGCCCTTCTTAAGATATAAATATAAAGTTAACATGTGACATTATCAAAATGATCTCACACTGTCTCATTTACTCTATCTCTCCACGCCACCCACCGTTTGTTGATACTCCGAAGACTGAAATCCAATCTCTCTAAATTCGTACACACTCAAGTTTTTCATTTTCTTTCTAGGTCTTGCTTTTTTTGGGTGTCGCACTTGGATTATTACTATTACTGCCTATCTCCTTTAACCCACCTCAAATGCAAAAGCTACCTTAATTTCCATCAACCATGGTCCTTTACCTACACAACCACGTTTATAATCAGGTCCCGAAGGTGGATGTCGATGGTTTTGACATCTTGTTCAAGTTGCTAGTGCTTGAACAAAGAAAACGTGGCCAGTGTAGGATCTAGCCCTAAAGTTGCAAGGACTACCACAAGGGCAAGTGATATCAACTCCTTATGACAGAAAATGCTAGTGAATGGGGTCCATGTTGTTTTTCACATGAGATTGTATGGTTTACGTCAAGTACACCATGGACCTAAACAAATACACCATGTGGGATTTATAATCTCCACAGAACAAATCACTTACACTTAAAAATGATATCAATCAGAGGACTAGGTGGTCAACTTCAGGAAAGAAAAATTTAAAGAAAAGTGAAGGTAAAATCATTAAATTATAATATTTTGATGGATTAAAATCATTTTGATTTATTTTAAAAAGAAAGAATTTTCGAAACTGAACTTGCCAATAAAGTGGACAAGTAAAAGTAAATTATTATTTGTTTAATAAAATATATTATGATTTTAACTCACTAAAAATTAAAAGTGGATGTACTCTTGTTTCTTTTAGAGACAATTGTCCTTTAGATTGAAATAGGTTCAAGAAATCGCAACATGGAGTTAAGTCCGCTAATTCAGAAAATCTAGCCACCATTTTAATCCAAAAGATATCTTAAAATATACTTAGTAAATGATTACTTTAACAAAAAAATATTAAAATAATCAAAGCACGGATCGAACATGGCATAAAAAATATATTAAAAAAACAATGAACTCTGATTCATTGATTGTGACTTCGACATTATTTGTTACTGACAAATGGTAATCCACTGCTTACCTTGTGTTGAACATACGATGATTCACTCACAGCAAAATTACTCTAATCATTGGAACTGATAATTTGACAAATCACGAATGAAATTTCTGATGAGCATCCTCTAAATGGTTGTTAAGTTACTTTATACTCCCTCGGTGATAAATGAACAGTTACTGTCTAGCTTCAACTAACAAATACAACAGCTTGTGTGTGTTTGTGCAAGAACCATTGCTTCTGACTTCAAATTTCCAGGGTGTTGCAGTTACAAACTTGCAATTCCTTTTCCTAAGAGTGGTAGCTGGAGGAGACCACTACATGTGCAGTAGATATATGGGGCAATTTAAGATCTTAATCCTCACAATTTCAAAACAGAACGGGGATAACAGGGAAGTTCTCATGTAGAATCAGCATGTGTACTTTTCCATATGATTGGAGCTACCAGCATCCATACTGTAAAAAGACAAAAATTTCCTTTGCTCAAGAAATTACACACAAGTGTTGCATCAAGAGTCACTTTCAGTTTGAAATTTTGTAAATTAGCAATTCATTCTTTATTATTGAGTGAAATTTTCAAATTTATATACATCTAAATAAATAATGTGAGTCCCAGATTCAATGGTCCCCATATTATTTTAACCAATAACAAAGAATGTCTTAAAAAGTGATTTACAAAATTCTTCTTTTCCCATTAAGGTTAGATAAAATTCAGATCTTCATGCTAAGCCTAGTTTACAGGGTAGGAAAATACAGTAATTAACTTACAGTAGACACAAACTGCCAACCATTCATTTACTATTCTGACCCAGGCGCTGGTCCAGCCTACATCAATTGTCCATCTGCAATAGAATATAGGTATTATACATCTTATTTTCCCAAAATTTATGATTTCTATTGAAGTCTTTAAGACAGAATCAACCTCAAATAAACTTGGTACTAGCACATCTAAGTGAGCAACTAGGAAAAAAATTTGGGCAGGTCATTGCTTACACCTATATTAGCATAATAAAGGGGTCGGATCCAGAATGATATTATGCCACACAAAGAATAACTTCTCAAACTTCATGTTGTACAACATTTATTGAATTAGGTGACTTCTAGATTTATATATGATGGTTTGGCTATTAATAATTAAAAAAAAATTTGCAATGTGTTCCTTTATTTTGGGTGACAAAGCAAAACAAGAAATCTAAAGAAGATGCGCATAACATGTTATGAGCCAATCCTAAGATGGGATCATACTTTCTCATAGAATGATGACTATTCCATCCGATCAATAGCATTGCAAAGTACATTGCTCCTGTGGCAAAAACGAAATGGAAGAAGCCATAACCATATGGAACATCATCTTCTGCTGGCAGATCACTCTTCCTAAACTGTGAGAATTTGTCAGATATGCATTGGAGAACCTGATATTAAAATTCAATTAAGTTCAATTTACTTCTTGTAACTAACCTGAAAGCATTTGGAATCTATGCCGGTAGAAAATGTTGCAACAACAAGTGCTAGTATTGCAACAACAAAGCTCTGTCAACAGTGATTGTCAAATATCAGCCAAAATAATAAAGAAAGCAAAGTGATGTTATGCATTCCAAAGGTTTAGAAAATAAAATTACCAAGCCTTCAAATGAATGTGTGATGAGAACAAAAGACAAAAAACAAAGTTGAATCCTCTCTCTAATTTTGTTACTGGGCCTTTTTCTTTCCTAACAATGTCTGAATAATACTTATTAACACAATAAGATCCAAATTGGAAAAAAAAAAAAGTCAAATCTTAAAACTTGCACGATATTTTTTATAATAAACATGAAATACTTATATTTTTCTGGAAATAACATCCTTGAACTTTTTGAAGGGATACAAGTCAATGAAACTGATAATGAGACTATGACTGGACTAAAGACTCACGATTTTGCATGGTATACAAAACTAGCACGAACAAATAATATCAAGCAACAAGATGCTGAAATACATGATCAACATAAATATTTGTAGATTCACAATTATCATGTTTAAGAACAATTCAAACGTTAAGCCCAGATTTCATTTGAACATGAAATAGCAAATATTACAATGATGCTTTGCCAGTCTGTTTTGTTAGCAGATTCTGACTTCCTGATGCATTCAGCTCCCGCAGGTTCACTGCATACACAAATAAGTTCTAAAGCTCAATTTTAAGGAAATGAAGACATTACAAGTTAAAGGATAACAAAAGCAATAAATGAAAAAAAATATATAAAAAAAATACGACATGGTTTGATTTTACATCCAAGTATCCTTCGGTTAAAAAAAAAATAACTCTAAACATTAGAAGCTACATGCATTGAACAGCTATATCAAATTATCAATATAAGTCCAAAAGTAAAGACAAAGATTGGTGACCATACCTTCTGATTGCACCCCAGCAAAGGTAGACAACATAGAGTCCCATCAACCCTGGACTTAAAATGCCAGCATTCACCTAATAAGAGACATTAATTCCACATAAAATTATGATGGAAGATAAAGTAAGCTGAGCATGCAAAAGCCTACAAACAGTACTTACTTTTGGGTGAAGAGATACACTTGTCATGAGTTGGAGAAGCACTAGGGTCCAAGTGATGAAGAAAATGTTGAGGAGGCAAGATGGTTGTGGCGCATACCAAATGTACATCAAAATGATCCCCACCAAGCAGATAAAATACGAAATAGTTGCAAATAACATCACCTGGATTTGGCTGCACAGAAATTGAAGATAAAGGTAAACATTATTTTGTGTAATATACAGGTGTTTTGAAAATTGAATTTAAAAAATCAATTAAAAATATTTAATATTATAAAAAAAATATGATTAATTTAATTAAAAATTTCATACCATCTTTCTGCATATTTTTCAGAGTCAAAACAATCAGTCAGCCAGTTAATGAAGCTGATTATGCTTATTAGTTGAATTAGGAGGAAAACCCTGAAAAAGATACGGAGAAAATTAAAACAATTACTGATCAGTTTAAAACAAAGATATGCTGAAATCATTTAGAGGAGGTATAAAGCACATACCCAGCACCAAAATGTGCAACCTCTCCTGCAAAAAAAATAATAATAATTGTGTTAGAGGAATAGCAAAAGGTATTAAATATAAGCAACCTTTTTATATCAAAGAGGAAGCATTAATACTTGGAGGCTTTTTTCAAAGACATAATTTACCCACCATAGAGATCAATCAACCCAGAAGGGAGTAAAAATGGGAATATTGTCACAAGGACCATGAGAACAATCTTGACTAACCACCATCCAGAGTGCCATTCATCTCTGCCTTCCTTCAATTTAGAAGTGCCAGCAGTTGACCAAAACATTATCATATAAAATAACTGATCAAGAATTAAGGTTGAAACTTGAGTATAAATATTGATTAATGATTGATATAACTTTCTTCTTTTCTGTGAACCTTATTGTGCAGAGCCTTTAACAACCAGATTTCATGCATATAAATATTGAAATTTGAAAAGGATACGAAGCAACCCATGCTCACACGCAGAACACCATCTGCACCCAAACAGTCTTTTCCAATCTTGCATCCCTTTAATCCTGCAGGTTCAACATATGATAGAATTCAAGCTAGTGGCATCATAAAAATATATGCCAGAATTATCACTCAATTATTATTATTTTCTAAATTTTATTATTAAGGTTTTTTTTTTTTAATTTTACCAACAAAATTTATAATTTTCATACTTTTTTTCACATCTTATCATTGTATTTTTTAATTTTTAATTTTTATGTATTTTATCATTATATTAATAATAAAACAATTATATTTTACAAAATTAGACTTTTATTTTAGTAATACATTAACGTTAATCAAACTCGTAAAGATTAAAATTTTAAATAATAAAATTTGTAAAAATAAAATTTAAATAATAAAATTTATTAAATAATAACATTTTGAATGGAAAAATTTATAATTAAACCAAATTTTAATAATACACTTTGTGACATTGAATTTTTTTTTTTAAAACCCTGTAACTAATGTGTTTTAAACAAAATTCAATTAATAATAAAATAGAAATCAAATGTTTACATAATTTACATAAAATTTTAGATTCAAACCTTAATATTTTGTTGTATATAAAAAATAATGTTAAAAAGAATATTTGTTAGTATTCGTTTGCATGAAAATGCCACCTTATATACATACAATAACCCAAAGTTTTAAAAATGGTCTGTTATTGCAATTTCGGCGACAACATCAAAACTCTAAGGTTTATCTTGACTGCAATTGTTACTACATTAACTGTATTTGCTTGGAATGTCAAAGATTATAACGAAACTACCACTGCAATAACAATTTAAAACCTTGCATGTATTTGGAATAAAATTCTATCTATCATTCTTGTGGTATTGAAATGGTCAAATTTGAAAGTAGCATAAGAAAACTTAAAATGTTATGGTGATGGGATGTGAAAGTTCATGAAGGATCCAAGAAATCTTACCTTTGAATTCTGTTAAAGCACTGACACTAGAAAGTTCATCACGGGCAGCCCATGCCAACAGATTAGCCACTAGGAAAATCAAGCTATACACATATCTTGCCATCCAAGGATTGGATACATTTTTGAATTGAGTGTACCATGAAGAATCCTTCAACACTGCACAACTTTGGTTACTAGTACTGTTGCTTTCCCCAGTCTCCATCTATTCTTCAAAAAATCAATGCTACACAGTGCATGAATGGTTCACAGCACAATAAATGGGCTCCACACCTCTAATTAAGACCTTCTATTCTTCTCCCCTGCACCGTAATGCATCAAAAGACTCGCCATTACCATGGGAAATTCGTCACATTCATCTAGGCCTCGATTGGAACAAGACATTTAAATAATAACCAACAATTACCCTTCTTGGGATCACTTTATCTTCACGTAACCATGAGAATATTAGTTTCTTTACTTGGTCCTACTAGTTATAGATTCTTTTTTGGTCATGCATTATCTTACCTATCATCATAGACTAAAATACTAAACCCCAAATTTTTTGGTATGCCTACCATATTATTAAAATTTAAAATTCCCTTTTGTATCTGTTGCTCTCTCCTCCTCTAATAAGTTTTAATCAACCAAAAATTTCTATCAACGTTGTAAGAAATAAGATATTCAATAGAACATTCCTTGGTTCCATAAAGTCTTACCTGTAGTACATTAAATTCGAAACCTCCACCTTCTTCTAGTGGAAAACGGTATGTTTCACGAAAGATTTGTTATATTTTAGTTTGAAAAGAAGAAAAAAAGTGTCATTAGATTTCCTGAATTTGAAACCTCCATCTTATTCACTGGCTAGTGGCTGCAGTTTATCATATATTTTTCTTTTTTTAATTTTTATTTATTGGAAAAAAGTGAAAGAACTTTTTCATGTCATTTGCTGTAACTGTCGTGATACCCGATTTCCCTTTGCAGTGCTAAAGAGATGTTTTTGGAGAAATAAAAAAGAGAAAGAGAAAAGTGTAAAATTACTTTTTTGTATATATAAAAAAAAAACATTTTCAGTTTAACAACTGTTAACCATGTTATTTATAAGTTCATAATTTAATAACTAATTTCACCAACATTTTTAAACTAAAAATTATTTAATTAGTCACACTTGTCAATTTAAAATAATGAGAAAACACAAGTAGGACGAGTAAAGAAATTAAAATTTGAACAAAACAAATTAAAGAAAATACCGATATATATTATTTGATATGAGAGATTTTTCAAAGTTAATAACAATAAGAACAGAACAATTGGAGTGAGATTCGTTATTCTATACCTCGAAGTAAGCGTTCAATTTTTCGATTATTTCCCTTTGTGATTTTCTCAGCAAACAAGAAATCGATCAAACTTATTAGTTCATTAGTTCAATACATAAATGTGTGGATATGTTACAAATTATAATCTATAATTTACAATAATAATAATCAATAATAAAGTAACAATTCAGAAAATGATAAATATTCAATGAACATAACAGCAGAAATACTGATAAAAGAATATTAATTAAAGAGAAAACAAAAGCAGATAAATTTGCCTATCAAAACATTGATAAAGTAGAATATATGCTAAGATGAAACAAACGTAGCAATTCATATTTCAAAGGCAAAAAAAGTGCAGAAATTAATGGAAGCATCAAATGGGGTTGATTGATAAATGAGAATGAAGAAATGCGATGAGCAATACAAACCTGAATATATATCAAAATCATCGGAGAAGAGAATTGAAGAAGATGATCGATCATTAAGTGTAAGGCAACAACACAATGAAGAACAGGTCTGATCCTTGGACAGGCTTTGATCATTTGTTTCCATTACAAAATTCTGTCATTGAGAGACACAAGAAAAACAGGAAAAGAGAGAGAGAGAGAGAGAGAATGGTTATTGGTTGGTGAAAGTGTTTGTTGGTGTGTATAAAAATGATGATAAAGATGTCTCTTTCAGAAACACTTAGACTTGGTGTGAGACAAGGACATATAGGTGGCGAAGTTGCTTTTCGGTGGTTTTGCTTCTTTTCTTTAATCTCGCCGTAAGCTTTAGCTGAAGTAAGCTAAGTTTCATACACTTTCTTTCCCCTCCCAATGTCTCTACCTTTCAAGCCAAACTATTCTTCCCCACACAACTCTTTTATTCCCCCACTTGAACTAATTTTTTTTCATAAATACATATTCTTTTAACATATTCATTTTCATATACGGTTTCCATAAAAGGAGTTTAACCTTCCGCAGTCAAGATTTTGAGTAATTTGTGTCAGATCTTCAATTCAAATTTGTATACTCATAAAAACTATATGTTTTAAATAAAATCAATCAATTAAAGTAATTATTATAAAAATTAATAATCACATCAAACATAAGAATAATTTATTATTTCATTATAATATAGAAAAATTTTATAATATCAATGTATTTTAATTGAATTTATTTATGTTTGTTTAATAAAAATGGGTTTTATCTTATTTTATAAGTAATGTATAGGATTGTTTCTAAGATAACATATGTATTTTATCCAAGGTAATTTTGTTCAAATTGAATAAGACTATTATGCAAGATTAGTCTAAAATTAAAACAACTAAAACTTAAATTTTAGGTTCATTAACAAAAAGAAACATTTCTCATTATTTTTATAAAATAAACAAGGTTTCATATATTAATAAAAAAAAAATTCACACGTATTAACAAAAAATGTCCAACATATATATTTTTTTTGAAGTAACAAATATTTTTTAAAAATTTATTTTAAATTTCACTTACCATGTTATTATGGATAATAAAGTTCTTCCTTATAATATAAATGCATATTCAAGTTCAAATTTAAAACTACTAAACTATTGTTCTTACATGACTCCAAATGTGAAATATTAATGTATTCTTACAAACATGTAGAAGAAGCATTGTTTTGTTTGGATGGTGAATGATTTTGAGAAGAAAGATGTAGAATAAAAAGAAGTGGAAAATGAGTATAAAGTTGATAAATTTTTAAATTTTTCAAATTAAAAAAAAGTATAATAGAAATAAAAGAGAAAAGAAAATGAATGTATATTGTAAAAATATATGTATCCTTAATAACATAATTATAGTTTAAAATAAAAGGATAAATAAATTATTTCATTATTTTAATAAGTCTAACTAATTTTTTTTCATTTTTCTCTTTAAACTCTTATTAGTAATATATGGATCACATCACACTTAAAAAAAAATTATTCTCTCATTTTCCTCCATTTTTAAATAAAAAAGATTAATCATTTATTTACTTTTTTTTTTCATTGCACTTTCACTTTATTTTTTTTTTACCTCTCTTTTTTTTTATATCATTTATCACATCTATTTTTTTTTTTCTCTATCTTTCGTATTTTTTCATTAGAATCGGACAAATATCAATATTTCTTCCTAAATAACTTAAAATTTATTCTCTCTCATTCTTCTTTCTCACCCACTTTTTTCTATTTAAAATCTCTTAAAACAAACTTACCGTTAACATTTTTCTAATATGTATGTACTGGACAAATAATTTTTTTATTGGGTATAAAAAAGGGAGAGCGTTTTTGTGGCACGTTTTTCCAATAATTTAGAAAGAAACGATTTGTTTAAATGTAAGATAATTAGTGGGTAGTTGTTTTTATAAGAGAAAGGAAGAACAAGAAGTTCGCATGCTGCAATGAGAGTGGTGATATCAGGATAGTAATCATGCAGTGTACCATCCAGGCGTTAATTCAGTGTAAAGATAGATTCTAGTGTTTGTTTCGCCCCCAACTTAATCATTGGTTTCATGCTACAAATTATTATGTTTTTCGTAGCAATAACATAATAATGGACTGATATCATTTTTCCTTTTTCTTTTTCTTTTTTTCTTTTTGTTGCGTGCATGTAGCCACAACATTACAGTATGACTTTTGACGTTTGCAAAAGGTTGTTGAATTTTATTCTTCCCGTTTTGACTTCTCAATCTCATGAACAATAATATTATAAATTTTATTTAAAGATTTGATTAATTTGTATTCATTTATATAATATCAAATAGAATTCCGTCTCGTCCTTTGATACTAATAGTGCTGTACTTAAATTCGGCAGCATCCAATGTTCCTTTGAAAAGGTTCCTTTTAATTAGTGGATTTCTGCACTGAAAGCACATTGTCCATCCATTATTGTTTGATGTTCTTAAAGGACAATAAAGAGTGGTCCATTTGGCTGCAATTCTGCAAGTGATCACCGTCTTTTTGTTCCATACGCACACATAAACATCAAGAATGGCAAAAAGGAATGTTTGCTTCTTCTCAACGCTGGGATTTCTAACCATAGAATAATAGAAAATCCAATCAGAGATAAGGGTTTTATAAGGAATAGACATGTATTTATTAAAAAGGACCTAATCTCAATGCTCATAGCATATGCGTGTCACGTAATAATTTCAACTCAATAATTAAAATTGAATTTCATTATATTGGTCCATCAGGCACTGTTTTTTAATCATCCAAACATGACTTAAAGGAATTTATTTATTATTATTTTTTTAGAAGGGGTGAAGTTGATGTATAACTCCCATAAAGACCACTACGGAATTGAGGACGGCAAATACATATATCAAATAACAAAACATGAAAGTTGAAAGAAATATGTGATAGAGTAATACACTAAGCAACAAAATTATTTTTTGGAGCTTCTTGCTGTTTACCATTGAAACTAACATATATTTTATGTTCTTTTTCATCCTTAGACGCCAAAACGTTCACTCCTATGCTATGAATAATGCTAAGAAATACTGCAAGTAAAAGATATCCATCTCCCGACACTACAAAAACAACATTATTTTATCAATGAACCAAAAATGTCAAGTATTATCTCAGTTTAATATTAATTTGGTTAACAAAAATTAAATGGTTTGTGACATTATGAACTTATATCAATAATATAATGTGTTATTGTTCCATCTTTATCAACTGCTATTGGATTTTATCTTAAAACTTCTCTCTTATTTGTATCAATGAGAGGTCTTTAATTTACACACATAGGAAGAGAATGTATTTGCAAAGGCTCGTTGAAGTTAGTGTTTAGCACGAAGATTGCAATGAATTATTATCAGAGAATCATGTATTTTTTTTGTTTCATTATAATTATCGTGTAAGAAAAAAAATAATTTATTTTAAATTGTTATTATTTTAATTTTTTAATATAGTATTGATTTTTATTTTTTATATCTTTAATATATTTTTATTATTTTGTATCATATTTAATAAAATTAATTAAAATTATAATTAATTTAATAAAATTATTATCTCTTTTATTTATTAAACAAATTTTTTTATGTGTAAAAAATTTAACTCTCAATTATAATTAGAGGCGGAATAACATATTAAACAAATATTTTTCGTTACTTTGTCATGTCTATCTAAGAAATTAATTACAGATTTCATGTTAAAAAATCTTTATCACTTTGTCAATGTCTCATTTATTGGGTTAAGAATTGAGACACAATAAATTAGATGAGTGATTTTAGTTCAAGTATCCCTCATATGCAATATCCATTTTGAGAATTATTTGTGAAATGATCATTATTCTCTATATTACGATATTTATCATTGAGTCAATTATATATATATAATTTTGTGGTGCAAAATTGTGTAATATAGATTTAAGATGCTTTATTTTTAATGGCAAGTTATTTATATAAATAAATTATCATCATTATACGTTACTCACAACTTACTTTCTTTGCGAATTACTTATTGGCAATTAGCAAACTTCTTATGCTATTAACTTTTTGAGAATTCAACTTTTTCACAGTACGATTATATATGAATAATTTACCCTCACAGAACGATTAAATACGAATCAATATATATATATATATATATAAATGATAATGTTATACCTTTTAGAAAAAATTTATATCCAAGCTTGAAAAGTTCACTTAGCATTACTTAAGAAACATCTTTTCTACTGGTAATCATGTGGCTCCCCAAGTCTAAGGGCGATGACATCTAAACAGAATGAAAAGGATTTTGTGTCTGGCTCTGTACACAATTTACTTGTTCTGCTGAGTGAAGGATGACCCACATGTGTGGCATAAATCATAAAACTTTGGATAAAAACAAAAAAGCAGAAGACATTTTTAGCAAAAGAAGAAAAGGGAAGAGAGAAGAAAATTCACTGTGACGTTATTCGAGTTTCCAAATTTCAGTAAGTTAAGGTATTATGATAAATTCCACGTTTTTAGTCAATATTATTAAGTTACATCTTTAAGGATATTCTAATAAATTCCAACTTATTATTGATAGTCACTTATTTTTTTTAAAAAGTATTTTAAAAAGTTATGTCTTTTAGTGTTTTTTAACAAAGATAAAGTTATAAATTTATTTCATATTAACCACTTCTAAAATGAATAAAATTATACTAATAAATGTGCGCGAGCACACTACACATATCAATATTTTTTAGGAAAAATAGATAATTTATTTTTATATTATAAATTTGGAACCTTATTTTTAAAAATTGGAATAACATTTACATCTGCTCTCTATTTCCATGTAGTTACTGTTTTCTTATTTTTGTGAAAAATATCACATGCACTTTTATATTGAATTAATATTTTTCTTGTTAATTAATTATCTAATAAAAATATTTTTAAAATCTTTAATTATTTTAGTTAATAAACAAATCTCTTCAATTAATATTAAGCATAATGAGATATATGTTTTATTTAATACATTAATTTATTCAATTAATATTAAATATAATGAAATATTTATAAATATTTGTCAAAATAATATTGTATTAATTAAATATAATTTTGCTTTTAAAATTAAATATTTTGAATATCTGTGTTTTTATTAAATACATCCATTTTTTAAAATTAGTTCTCACTTTTTTCGTTAAACATATTTACATAAATGACGTAATTTTTAGTTGGTTCATAAAAAAAATGTTTCCTAGTTGTTTAACCTAATATTAGCCGAATAAGGTTTTCAAGCATTTCTTTTTTTCAGAATAATTTTGGAGATTTGTTTTTGTCCAGAGTGAAAAGCTTCAAAGCAGCAAGATGAAGGGCCCAACAATAGAGGCCCAACTAAGCAATATAAAAGATAAAGATCCTCCACTTCAAAAATAAAAAAACAAATGCCCCGTCTCATGCTTATTGCATGTTAGGTTGAAGCACCAAAAATACTCTTCAAAAGTAATATAATTAATTTTGGTACATTTCAAGAGAAATTAAGTGCGTTTGAAAAATCGGTGGGATGTTACAAACGGGAGTTGATAGAAGTAATATATTTATCACTTTTGCTTCGAATATAAGTTAGGAGAGTATCCACCGGTTTTCCAATCAGGCTTTAGCTTAATTTCAAACATGATTTTTAGCTTCTAAAATATAAAAGTAATATTTTAATACTTTTTTTTATTAAATGAAAAATCTATTTGTATCTGATTATTGTAAATATCTTATGATTTTAGCATTATATCGCCACATTAAAATTTTATAATAAAACTCGTATCCCTCCTAATAATAATATATCAAAAAATATTTTAATTTATATTATTCAAATAATATTTGTTTTGTCAAAAATTATGTTTGAGATGAAAGTAGAAGATATAAACTATGTTATTCGATACTCAATTCTAACTAAAATAAAGTTGGTTAAAACTCAACGTTTCAAACTCTAATCCAAATACATGCACAATTCGTATATTTTATTAACACAAACTAATTCTCTTCGGAATTAATTTTAATTAAATTAAGTTTGTCAATACTAACCTAAATACACACTAAAACTCTTAGAAGTTACTAATGAATGAATAATAGGACTTCCAGTGCTTACAAAAAATTCCATTTGTTTTGCTTAGAGTTTGTTGTCCTCAAAATTGATTATAAAAATATACATTGAATAAATTTTTCAGCCACTATATGGATTATCAAAGACAAGTCAATAATTCTAAGTCGTATATCTGGTTCCCAGTGCGTGTAAGCAAATAGTCCTTGACAAGAATCAAACTATCAAAATTTCCTTTGCGGGTATCTTTTTGGTCCCCTAATTAAAAGCAACAAATAAGTAAAGATTTTTTTTATAAAAAAAATAAGTAAATACTAACGAATTATTTACAAGTTATTTGAATCATTTTAAAATATCCCATAGTGACAATAGTAATAGTTTTTGACTTTTTTTGCTCACCCTCCAAGCCAACTTTTGTAGTGAAAAATTATTGCCTTGATTGCCTCACATTAGACTGTTCATGAGAAAATTTTAGGGTTGACTTGAATCCTATTAACTGGCAAAAACACCATGAGATTGTTTTGGAGCCTACAAAATAAGCATAAATATATGATAAAGGGAAAAGGCCTAAAAAATTTGAACGATTAAGAAATTGCTGGGCACTGATGAAAAAAGAAGGGCCTCGTTACAAACCAACATATATAAAGGCCTTAAATTATTGGGCCTTAGTAAAGATTCTCCACTAATACTAGTCATGTGACACAAGAATACAAGTGACATAGACTAGCCATGAATAACTCCTAAGCAATTAGATTCGGAATTGACCTCAATGACATGATAAACTACATTTTAATTTTTTTCATTTGAATTAATTTAGCACGTACACTTCTAAATATTTCGCTACATTTTTTAGTTTTTTTCTGGTACATAAATATGAGATTCAGTATTGGACACTGATTTTTCATTGAATATTTGGTAGCACTATAGTTGGCATATGATAGTCGTTAGTACATGAATTTTATCAACATAAATTAATATTAGAGGCTATTGAATTGAGTAAAATATTGTAGTGAAAGAGAGTAAGTAATCTGTAATCTGCGGCTAAATTGCAAAAAAAAAAAAAAAAAAAAAAAAAAAAAAAAAAAAGAGGCGCCACAACACGTGTGTAAACAAGAGAAAACAAAACATAAGGAAATCACGCGAATCTTGTCGGTAAATTGTTTACGCCGAAATTATCACGAGTGCTGACCTCTTCACTAGTTTTAATTAAATTATTAGTAGTTGTACACTGTAGTGCTTTTGGTATTATGAGAGAAACCAAGTGTATAGAGTTTTAAAACATTCAAGTGTATAAATACAGGGCTTCAAAGTTAATTTTAAATTTTTAAAATTTATATATAAAAAAAGTATTTTATTCTTTGTTAACAACAATTTATACAAACAAACAAAAAAACTCTAAAATAAAGTTTTATCGCATTAGTATGTTTCTTTAAGATTAAACAAACAAAACCAAAATGTAATTTACTGTAGAAAAACATGCTACAAGCATGCTTTACTTATTACGGTCTTACTGAATTTACGATATAATTACTTTTCTTTACTTTTTTCTAGATTCTGATTAGAGATATCAACTGAAGAAAAAAAACATTTACCATGTGAACTAAACGTATGCTGATCACTAATGTGCATTGCAGTGTCATACGGATTAAAGGAAGATTTATACCAAACTATTTAAACTGAAATACCGTATTTATAGTCTTGTTGAATGCAAATTGCGAAAATAGAATTGCATAATTAATGACATTAGCATGTCAATAGTATATGAAAATAACTACAAATCAAATACGCAAATCACGAGCAAACATTCTCATGATAGAAAAAAAAAAAAGAATCCCTACTAATTGAAGAAGCTGTTGATGGAAATTTCAATGGGTCTTATTCTTGTGTTTACTACATTAAAATCTAAACAAAAGTGGGTGCTAACATCATTTTCTTCCAAGGTATTATTTTCCTCTAACATCCCTTTCATTTTTATTTTTTCCTTTTCCCTGAGGGCTAAGAAAAGAGTAGCAATTGGGGTTACTCAATTATGACTTTTTCATCAACCCATCAATTGCGGCAAAACTTTCTACTCTCCCTATGGTAATTTAATTTAAATTGTCCTTTCTGTTTCCTCTTCTACTTCTTCTAAATTGTTGCTGCTCTACATCGTTTACAGTGACAGTTATTCATTTTTCATTTATGTGTGTGCACTGCTCAATTCAATTATTGGATTAACAGAGAATGGAAACTGAAAAAAATGGGTTGCACAAAAAAGTCATAGCCCATAGCTACTTACTCACTTCAACTATTATTACAGTACAGAAACCCCTACCTGTCAGCGTTGCCTTTACATTTTGTGCGCCCGTGAATAATATGAATTAGTTGGCACTGCCCACCCTCTTTCCCTTCATCAATTAATGGATTACCAACAAGTTTAATGGAGTTAAATCCCTCCTTGCTTTCCATTCATTTTGCTTTCATACTGTCCCTTTTATGGCACCACCGACATTAATATTCACCCAAGCTCGATTGCAATCTACTATATCTAGTGTCTTCTTTACCTTTTTTTTTTTTTTTTAATGTAAGAATATCCTTTTTCAGATTTGAGAAACTAATCACTCAAGATATGAAAAATTATTTAAAAAATTCTTAACATATATGTTGTTGTATGTACAAACTTAAATACTAAATCTTTGATTATATAATTAAAAAATATTGATATCTATCGATCATATTGTATCATGTTAGTTAATAGCTAAGCAACTAATTAACTAATCTACTTTAATATTAGAAGGCTCTTCACTGTAAAAAGATAAAGGAAAAAGTTATGCAAACCATATCCTTGCATATGTATATTCATTCTTATAATTTGAAAAAGTTGTTTCGTATAATGAAATGACAATAAGGGGAAAAACAAAAACTGTGCATTATTTGTCATGGAAGATTCGAAATAGCGGGGCATATGTAAAAGGGTAGTGGTAAATCTCAGTTGATTTGAAAAATGAAATATCCTATAATTTTGTAAATTCACAGGGGCGTTTTCTTTATCTTGCTTGAAACAGAGATTTGTCTGTTCTTTTTAATGTGACAATGGGGTCAATATCATGAGTCACTTTATGAAATGCCATTAAATATGCTTGACCTAATCACAGGCTGTCCTTGAACCCTAATTAAATGAATACTTATGTCCCGGTTGAGGCATAGAACAAGTCAACCAACTTCTAACATTAATATTTTTCATTGCATGTTGGATGTGAAAAGCCTTTAGAGGCCATGTGAATTTATATGTGGAGGGCCCCTTCCATTTGCGTCATCATCCATTCGGTGGTGGGATATGCCCTGCTTGTTTTGCAATTTTTCTCATTTTCCCTTTCATCCAAGGGCAAGTGGAAGTTGCATGCTTTTACTTCTTTCCACTTTATCCCTTCCCCTAACACAAAGGGTGTAGCGAATTAATTGAAAGCCGAACCCACCGAGGTATATGGAACTTTCATCTAACTTGCAATGGTTTCCACAGTGGAGAAAGTGACCCAAGGACCAAAGTTGCCTTCTACATCTAGAAATGTTGAAAAGAGAAATTCTTTTCATGCAGGTTATAAATGGTCCATGAGAAATTCATTCTTATATAAAAAGATTAAATTTGTTTAATGAGTCCAGCTAATTTTTTTTCCTGGTTCAATATGTGGGTACTAATGCTTAAGAAAAAGGGGCAAAAAGAAATAGGGATGTTGCATTGTTGCAGACCAATCCCCTGAAGACATTAATTAAGAAATTAACAATAAAGTGTTTATCAGAAATTACTTTGAAAATAAATTAAAAATGATGATGTAGTGCATTAATAATATTTTATAATCTTCATGTCTAACCCTTAAAATATCCCCACGCATCTTAGACACCTATCAACATACACGTAAAAGCAAATACATTTAAAGCGCCACTAGCTACCGCTAGTGTACATTTTTCTCGTAAGTGCAAACAAATTTATTAGATGCTACCTCTCTTTTTCCCTAATATGATGGAAAAGTTGCTATCTTCTAATAAACTCCGTGTCTCTCTTCAAGAAAAAACAAATAACAAGAGGAAATTAATGGACGACGACGTACCATGTAATTAGAATGAAGTTGGGTAAGAATTTGCCATTAAAACTGGGAACTCTTTGATGAGAAGAAAATATTGATCCCTGTCCACATGGTCCTCAGAATTATATGGAACCAAGTATTCCTTCCTTGTAACTGAAGTTCATTATTTCAACAGAAAAATATTGACATTATATACAATTACTTTTATCTTTTTAACATATCCACGTGTCAAAATCATATCCTAAAAGTTGTGCCAATTTTAATTGTATTTAAATTTAAATTACTTGGGCTAGAGATGTTATCAGAATTTTTGAACAGTTCACATCAATGGGCTTCAAATTGATAAGCCAGAAATGGTAGAGCCTCATTTGAGTTGGCCTTTAGTCGTTCGAAACAAAAGTTTCACTTTCATTTTGCCTTTACTTTTATATGAGACAAGTTTCAGTGGACAACACCCGAGGAGGAAGGCAGGTGATGAAAGGGGTAACACAGAAGAGGCGCAACCAACAAAAAGCAAAAGACAAAAGCATTTTTTTGTTATTAAAGTCAAAAGCCATTTGAATAAAAGTGTATGTTTAAATTGACAAACTTTAAGTTAGCATTTTAATTTTGTAAAATTAATTCTTTAGAAATAAACTTAAAGTATAGTGACGTATATTTACATATTTTTTTCTACACAAGTAATTTTAGAATAATTTCTCATAGTGTGTAAAAGAAACTTGTCATTATTAATGGCCAAAATTGAGTTTTGGTCGAGCTAATGTGGTAACAAGAAACTAAACAAGTGCTCACACGGCAGACTGCGAAGGAAACTTCTAGCTGAACAGTATTTATGTCCACAATTCCAATGGTGGAAAAGTGTGCATTAAGAAAACAGATTTGAATTCAAATCTCAGAGTTATTATAACAAAGGGTGCACATGGGGGGCAATCTTAAACAATACCGCTAATCAAGTGTAAAAGAAGGCTTCACCAAATTAAATAAGTGACATCCTTAATGGTTCTTGGGATGGCTATTCAGGTCCCACCACCATGACCTGAATTGGGTCCTCTAAACTCTAGACAATGGTGGTGACCTCGATCGAAGATTAAGGATCATTTCAAACCGCAAGTATAATCTTTGATAACAACAGCCATAATTAGATGCCTAACACCAGCTTAATTATTAAGTTTTTAAATAAAAAAATTCAAAACAACATTTTTCTGATTCCGTAACCCCTCCTCCACGTAGTATGTTATGTTGTAAAGGAATTATCATTGAAAATATATTTGTTTTGCTAAGACAATGGGTATTGCTAAAACCATATTTGAAGTTTAAACAAAGATGGAGAGGGATGGAGGTCCCAATTGTAAGAAACATATAATTAGCATGAAGTCACAAATGAGGGACATCACATAAATGCAGATAGATTACGTGAAGCGAAAGCACGCACAACATTCGCATAGCAGAGAAACATTGAGACACTGATACGAGAAAGAAATTACCTCAATTCAGAAAATCAATACATGTAAAATGTTCATAAATTATACTATAAAGAAACAAAACTAAACCAAAAAAAAAAAAGTATGATATAAGAGAGACAATAACAATAAACTCCACAAACATGCAGCAGCAGCAGCAGCAGAAAGTGCCACTACTGTCATTGCAACCCTGAATTATGGTCTCCAAATTCATCCCTATACATACACATTTCCTCTGCAACCTACTCTTTCTCTGCAATTTTTATTTCACAACTCGAATATCCATAACAATTCAAATCAATATGGAGAGACTTTCTCCTCTTACCTTAATCCACTGTAACAACCTCTTCTCTGTTTTACCATATTACAACAAACATGCATGCAGCCTTACACAAACCCTTCCCGTTTTGTCAGGCATTATTTTTTCGCGACGAGAATCGCGTGCTTGACATGGCTGCCACAGGAAGAAGAGGGCACAGAAGAAATGGCCACCAATAATAACAAAAGTATGAACTGAACTTGAATGGGTTTTTTTCGTTGCTAGGGTCGGGAGGAAGGGTTAGAGGAGAAAAGTTCTCAAAAGAATCAATAAAAGGGTGGTGGAGGAGGAGATGCATATGAGACTCCGATGACAGGTGGCAAAGGCCCTTCATATACAGGTGCAGGTGGTGGAGAAGATGGTGGAGGTGGTGGCGGTGAATTGTAATAATAAACAGGTGTTGGTGGAGGTGGCGGCGGTGAATTGTAATAATAAACAGGTGTTGGTGGAGGTGGTGACGGTGGCGGTGGCGAATTATAATGAACTGGTGGTGGTGACGGGGATGGTGGTGGATGGTAAGGTGCAGGGTGTGGTGATGGTGGTGGTGGTGAATGCTCTTCACAAGGTGGTGGTGATGGTGGGGGAGGTGGTGGTTCTATACAAGGCGGTGGCGGTGGAGGTGGTTCTATACAGGGTGGTGGAGATGGGGGTGGTGGTGGTGGTGAATAGACCGGTGGAGGTGGAGAGTGAACTGGTGGAGGTGGTGGCGGTGATAAATAGGGATAAACAGGAGGAGGCGGCGAGTGTGGTGGCGGCGGCGGCGAATGTGGTGGAGGTGGCGGCGGCGAGTGTTGTGGAGGCGGTGGAGAGCTATAGTAGTAATGCACAGGTGGTGGTGGGGAGAACACAGGAGCTGGTGGAGGTGGAGGTGACGGTGGCGGGGGTGAAGGTGGCGGCGGAGACCTTACACAATATGTGGGTGATGGCGGTGGCGGTGAGGGTGGAGGTGGAGGTGGTGAATAGACTGGCGGGGGTGGTGAGGGCGGAGGTGGTGATGGTGGAGGTGGAGGTGGAGAATAGACCGGTGGTGGAGGGGAAGGAGGGGGAGGTGACGGTGGCGGTGGAGAAGGTGGTGGCGGAGGGGGAGAATAGACCGGTGGTGGCGGAGGGGGAGAATAGACCGGTGGTGGTGGAGGAGGAGAATAGACCGGTGGTGGTGGAGGAGGAGGAGACGGTGGCGGTGGTGGAGGTGATGGGGGCGGAGGGGAATGAGGAATGTAAACAGGGGATGGGGGTGGCGGTGATGGCAATGGTGGTGAGGGTGGAGGAGGAGGAGGCAACGAAGGCACAAAAGGCTTACACCTAAAAGAATTACAATCGACAGGGTGCGACAAAAAGGACTTACATTGTGCGGGAGAGCGCTGGAAGGGTCTTGTGGGAAGACAGTTCCTGCGGTCATCGAAGGCCGGCAAAGCGAGACACCTTGGTGGCTCGCCGGTAAAGAAGTTATATGAATAAGTAAAGTTCTGCAGATTGGGAAGCTTACAAATGCTCTCTGGAATCTTCCCCGAGAGTAAGTTATGCGCCACATTCAGCTGCTCCAAACTAACCGCACTTCCAATAGCATCAGGTAAAGGCCCCAACAACTGGTTGAAGCTCACATCGAAAACCGTCAAGTTCTTCAGCAACCCTATCTCCGCAGGGAAGCATGACCTAAACGCGTTGTTCATCAATATAATCTCGTTCAGCCTCTTCATGTTGCCAATTCCCGCCGGCACGCATCCGTGGAACCGGTTGTTCGCCAACACAATCACAGACACAGGCGAGTTTCCGAAATTATCCGGCAAGTCGAACACGAACCGGTTGTCATTTATGAAAATCGCGTCCAGATCCTTGTCGAAGAGCTCTTTCGGAACCGTGCCTTCGAATTCGTTGAACCTCAGATCCAGAAACTTGAGCTGCGGCAAACGCAGCACCACGTCGGGGAACTTTCCGGCGAACCGGTTGTTGCTGAGATCTAACTCGAATAGGAGTTTAAGCCTCTCGAACTTGTGAGGCACGGTGCCACAGAAGCGGTTGGTGTTGATGTGGAGAAGCGCAAGGTCGGTGAGCAAACCCAGCTCCTCAGGCAGGTATCCGGCAATGTCGCCGTGGTTGAGGTCGATACCGGCGACGGTGCGGATCTTAGGGTTGTCAGGAGCAGGCGCGCAGAAAACGTAGGAGTAGTTGCAGACATTAGGTCCCACCCAGTCTTGCGTGAGGTTCTTGGGATCGGAGAGAATGGCTTCCTTCCAGGCTTGTAACGCTATGTAGGCGTTTCTCAAACGGTTGTTTTCGAAGACGAAGGAGGGATCTACGGTAACTTTTTCTCCTCTGTCACCGAACTGATCCTTGTAATAGAGAAGCTGACGCTGCTTGATGTAAGTAACTTGTGAGTCGGTAAGAGGGCCATTGTGTGAGATTGAGGAAGCACAGAGAGTGTGAGCGAGTAGAATGAGGAAGAGAGGAAGAGAGAGTGAGAAATCGGAAAAAAAGGTTTTCTTCCTCATCTCACATGAGGCATCTGAGGGAAACGAAACAAAAAAAAAAAAAAAAGAAAAGAAACAAACAAACACAGATTGATATCCTTTGAAGTTTTGGATAGATCTGAGGAGAATGCAGCTAGCTAGCTGCAGTTTAAGGATGGATTTGGGTTGGGTGAGTGTGAGTATGTGTATGTGGTTTGTTTCTAGGTTCTAGGGATTTTGGAACTGTGTGTGAGGCGTGGAGGAGCGTATATGAGGGTGTGTGTATGAAGAGAGAGAGAGTGAGAAAAAAAAAATAGAGAGTGGGGATGAAATAATTCATCAAAAGGACAGCTAAATCACAGCTCAAAGCCCACCAGATTCTCTATTTCCTTCTTACTCGCCTTTTTTAAAAAAAATATTTAAATATATATATATATATTATTTTAATATTTTGAGAATTTATTTCGTGGCTTTGTTTCCCTTATGGTTTCATTTTTTCTTATTTCTCGAGACAAAAGAGGAAGACTGTTTACACTTTCGCAGTATTTTATTTTCTCTCTCCTTGCAAGACGCAAAGCTAATTATTTTTTTAACTTAGTTGGCACTCACTCGTTCACGCTTTGAATAAAGTGGTTTACGCGGAGAGATGAATATCTGCTTACTAAGAAAGACACAAAATACGCATTTGCCACTACACATGTACTAAATAATTATGTTTTTTTAAGGAAAATTTTTAAGTGTAATAATAATTAATGAAATATATCTCTAATACATTACATACTTTCTCAATATTCTTTTTTTATTCATTAAATTTTTATATAAAATAAAATAAATTATTTCTTACACTCCATATTTAATAAATATTTTTAATTTTACTAAATTTTAATCAATAATAATAATAATAAAATACATCAAAAAGTTATCAAAATAACAAATTATTATAATCACAATTAATTTTTGTATAATATTATTAATTATTCATTTAAATTAAAAATTATTATTCATTATATAAGAATTGGCTAAATGATTTGAGACTGAGTAATTTGTCGTATAAAAATTAGCTATGACGACATACATGTAATGTAATATATTTTTGTTAGAGAGTATAGTGTTAATATTTTTTTATTAGATGATGGAATAAAAAATGAATGATAATTGAATTATTTTGTACAAATTAAGAAAAAAAAAATATCATGGGAGTAAAAGCTGATATCATAAAGATATTATTTTCAAAACAAAAACAAAAACAAAAACAAGAACTAATGTGGTTTTCCTAATGATTGTTTCCGTTATTATATGGAGTAGTTGTATCCTTCAAGTTATGACGCGCCTCACTGTTTTGACAGAAGATTTCTGTTGAAAAATAAAATTAGAAGCCGTTAGCAGCATGATCGTGGAATTTGGAAGCGGCACAAATTTAAGAAAATTAATTTAATTGTCGAATTTTTGCTGATTTATAACCTGGGAAGTGGTTGTCTGTGTCGGTGACCGTTGTCAAATCAAAGACCTCTGGCAGTAAATGAAATGCCGCTAAATTTTATTTTTAATAAAAAAACAATACTATATTTTGTTCGTAATTTCGCATAAAGTAAATTTATTTTATAATAGAAATAGTATATATATATATATATACGTATTCGACTAGAAGCATTGTTGATTAAAAAAAAAAATGTATAAAATTATGTGACGCACTCACACGTCTTTGGACTTTTTTTCATATTACACATTCCCGTGATGGCGATAACTTATGGACGGCATTTTCCCTTTCTAATTTATTTATGGCATATTCCACCGATTCCTTTTTTTAGGATAATTATAATTAGTCAACCTTTCATGATGTAATTAATGATTTAATATATACATCTATATTACAAATATTTACTAAGATGTTGTATACTAACATTGTATTTAAAAAACAAATATAAATTATATCTTTTGTCTATAAATAAATTCACAATTAATTATTTAAAAAACAGAGTTTTAATTAACTTGAACAATTGCTTGAAAGAAGAGATTCATTGGTCTCATTCAAGATAAGTAATTTTACAATAGGTTAAGTATATCATTAATGTTAACATCCGGGTTGGATTTAGGAGGTTAGCATCCAGCAAGATGACAAACTAGTATTTAATTTTTTATTGGAAGTATCTCAAATAATATTATTTTCTTTTTTTCAAAATAATATTTTTTTATTATGTTTCAAATAATGGTTTTTTCAAATTTTGTAAGTTTTTTTAATATATTTCTAAATATGAGTGTATAGATAAATTAATATTTACTATAAATAGAGACATCAACCATAAAAATAAATTAGTGAAAAGTATAATGTATTTTTAATTTGTAGATAATATGGATAGTTAAAAATTAAGAATATTTATATCTAAATTTGTATAATTTAAATACTGCATTTGTCCTTATTTATAAGATGTTTTTAAATAATTTACGTGTATTTAAAATTTTGATAAATTTAAATATTAATATTAAATTTATATAATTATAATTTTTTTAAAAAATTAACATTATTAAAATTAATTATAAAAAAATTTCATGAAAACATATTCATCTTCTTCAGTTTTCATTAAAAAGAAAAACAAATAATTTAAAATAATATTTAATTATTTCTATTGTGAATTAAAATAAATAAAATATTTTAATCAAAATATAATTAATGAATAAAATAGTTTAAATTAAGTCTTATAAAAAAACACAAAAAAATTAAAATAATGTCATAATCTTAAAATGAGTATTATTTTAAAATTTAGGAAACACTTTAAAAAAAGTACCTGTAAAAAAAATGATAAAGTCATTTAAATAAAAATAAAATTATAAGATCAATCCCGTAAAATAATTGAATAAAAAGTTCAATCGTTACTTTTAACTCTTTTAACAAATGTTATCAATGTTTCATTAGTTATTTTTAAAAAATAACTAAATGAATTTTTATTATTTTAAAAATTATAAATTGTCCATCTCATTTAAGGTTTCCAGCATCCAAAACCTATAAAGAAGAATAGTGTAACAAACAAGCAACGATTAAAGAGTTTAAGAGTTTAAGAGTTTAAACCAATTTGGTTCAGTCTTGTTCTGCATAATTCAGTTTGAACCAAATTTTGTACACACCTCTAACTTCTTTTTATAAATAATAATATTAATAAATAAAAAACTTGACCACGTAAATAAATTTAACTGCTACAGAGATTAGAGGTAGTCAAATGAATATGTGAGCACGTTAACTGTTATGAAACTTAATTTGTAAGGACATTATCCGTATATGATTTATGATTTCCTAACAGTATTTAATTAATATACATTATTTTAATAAGGTCAACGAAAATATTGTAATTATTATTTAATATGAATAACTATTTTATTAAAAGTGTTACAAGTAGCCTTTCCCTTCAATTGCACTCTGCATTGTTTTTTCTTCTTCTTTCTCCTCATGCAAAGACTAATATGAAATTATTTTTTATCTAAAAAAAAAATACATGTGTAAAGAGAGAATAACTATTTCAGGGACAAATAAAATATCATTTTTATAACTTTAACTACAACAGTTTTCATATTTATCAACATTTTCCTTAAAAATCAAAACACAAATTTTAGTCACCATCTTATCCTTTTAATGTATGTGTTATTTTATAGCAACAAGTAAAGACACGAAAATAATACAATACCATGTGTCTTTCATTTTCTTATAAATAATACATCATTTTAAATACAAATAATCATCACATCTTGAAGTGTTTCCAACACGAAAATGCGTTTTGATCATTAAAAGTTAGCAACAGTCGATTGAAATTTCTTAATTAAAACGAGAATGCATAACTGTATGCTTAAATAACCTTTCATCCCTATTGTTTTTTTTTTAATTTTTTTAAAAAATTATTTTTATTTTTATTTTTAAATAATAATATTAATTATTGACATAACTGTAATTTTAACAGTTATTTATTATA
>JAMLFT010000135.1:0-55554 GCA_026544285.1 Pachyrhizus erosus | reverse complement strand
CTAAATAATTTTTTAAATTTCAAAATCATATCTCATAAATAAATATTCAAGGACTAAAAGAAAAAAAATATAAAAGGTTAAAAATTAGAAGTTTTTTTTATTAAAATGTCAAATTAAATTTTCAATTAATAAAAATAATTAAAAACTAATTAAAATATCTTGTAACATGTATCATAAGAAGTAAACTAACATGAATTTGAGTTCCTGTTTGGACAAGAAATCAATACATCTAACCATCATCCTTCTATTGATGTCAATCAAAACAACTTTGTTGACGAGATACCCATAAGCACTACAATTATGTTCATCTTCATATTGTTACTAAACATACCAGTGTGTAGGATCATGACGTAAGGAGGGTACCTTGACCATAAATGTTTGTTAGGTCTAAAGCAATTAAACCCTTAATTTTAATGATAACAAATAGTAGTACAGATCGTGCTAAAATTTCACATATTTTAACGATAGTGTATGTTTGATAAGTGTTTTTATTTATTTTTATTTTTAATTGATGATTACTTAGAATAGCAAACTCTCAGAGTATAAAAAAAATAAAAAAAAGAATAGTAAACTCTCGTAATAATAACTGTTGTTTGATCGAGATCGTAAGTCGCTTAACGTATTCTTTTTTCTTCCTTTTTGCTGGTATAACTCTAGATTCGTCTTGGATTTAGATCATCAGTTGCTTAACTTAGGTCCACTTTGATGCCATTCCTGCCACTTTGTAACTATCTTATAGTAGTATTCTTTACGGCATTATGGAGTTTCATAGTAAATGCCTTTTATTAAGTAATTCAACTTTTGTTTGTTTAATGACTTACGTATGACTTTTGAGGAGTTAATAGTACCCCTCTATATATTTGTTGAAGGTTTCACTATTACAATTATATTGTTCTTCGATTTCAATTTATGGCCGGACCATAACATGAGCTTCTATATAAGTTTTAGCTTCTACACGATGTGTAGGTTGTCTAACTATTGATAATGTTTGATTATTCAATGTTTTGAACAAATGTTTGTTGCTACTCGCTAGCATCAACACCGAATTTGAATTCAAGACTTGTACATGCTATATACTGGCATAGTGTAAAATTATATATAAATATCAGAAAGTAAAGAAAAATTAAATGCTGAAACTATTGTAAGTAAAGCAATGGCTGGTCAATGACGTAGAAGGCAACAAATGAAGTAGACATCTCTTTGCTGGTAGCTGAGTTAAGCCCAGCCAGTGTTGATGACAAATGTACATATATAAAATCCATACTATATGGTTCTTCACTGAAGCGCGCGCACCAATTATTGCAGTAACATTTTGTGTTGTGTAATGGTTTTAAATCCTCTCTCTCCCATCCAAACACTTATTTTAGATTGATTTAAATGAGAAGTAACTATGCAATTAGGCATTGAGCAATGAACATTATAATTTCAGTGAAATCATTTCAGTAACTGTGTTCACTGGAGCAAGTAACTATCATTCTATCGTGGGAATCACGTATTCACCTACATGGTGTAAACGATGCAAAAAATAAAAAAACGTATGTATGTTTGAGAAGCCCTTCTATAGAGAATTGCAGAGGTTGATAGTTATACATAAATGATAAATCATATAAAATTAGTCCAGTAAAAAGCATAAATCATATAAAATGAAAGAAGAAAATACAAATTTGAATCCAATCAAAACAAAAAGAATCGATTTCCTAAACAGCCAAATAATTTAAAATATGGCTTTCTATTTGATAAACCACCTCATAATTTCTTCAGCTTCTGCCCCCGCAGCCCATTCCAGAAAGCAGCTGCGTTTACTACCTTTTTCCCAGGTAGCTGAACTTCCAATACCTGAGTGTTACAATATCACTGAATTCAGAAGGCATATTTGATTTGCAAGAATACTGGTCTCGCATACCTAAACTAAATTTGTGTAAAAAGTCCTATTTTAGATTGAAGACTGAAGGACAAGAGTGCTTCGTCAATGCTTGTTCCTTGTGATATAAAGAAAAACACATGTTAACTCTATCTCAGAAATCATGTAATCTCCACTATGTGCTTGACTGTAATATATTTCAAAAAAAATTTCATAATTACTATTAAATATATGATTTATTCAGTTAAAGATATGTTTTATCTTTTGTAAAAAGAAAACTTGTAGCTAAAATCAAGAATCCTATCCTTATCAGTTTTTAATTTCTTATCTCAGTTATCTATAAATAAAAAGATTATCTGTGTGATTAAACACACAGTACATAAATACATTATTTTTCTATATGATATCAATATTTCGTCTCTCCACTTCTCACACCTTTGGTTAGACCCCTGCCTCTTCCGATTATTCCTCCATTTTTATCTCTCATTCTTCTCGTAGTGGAAGCAATGGAAGTCGTGGTGGTCACCGTCGTCCTCGTTGCAATTATTGCAATCGTTATGGCCATGTTGAAGTTGAATGTCACACCAAGGCTAGAGAACCGTCAAAGCTAACAAATGTTATCCAAGTTGTCTCTTCTTCTATGATTAACTCTCCTGCCCCACCTGCAGATCTTACCATCTTTACTATTGAATAGCATGATCTTTTTCGACTTTACATGTTACCGCCTATTGCTTTTGTCTCTAAGTCTCCTTCCCTGGGACCATCGATCCTTGACTCCAGTGCCTCAGATATATGATTGGTAACAAATCTTTTTCTCTCAATTATCTTTTTTGGAATCTTTGCCTTTTGTCACTTTCACATATGGTTCTTGCATTCTCGTTTGTGGCATTAGACAAACTCACCTTCCTAACTTATCTCTAATCTCTGTCTTATATGTTCCTGGTTGCCCTTTTAATTTAATTTCAATTAACAAACTTACTCGTACTCATGACTACTCTTTTTTGTTTGTTAACAACTTTGTTCTTGTTCATGATTAGCATGTCAAATGGACAATTGAAGCAGGCCATGAGTTTGGAGGATTATATCAACTATCACCATTGGTGGCTTGTGTTTTCATTGCTTCTACAAGGCTTGCTCATCAACGTCTTGGTCATCTTAGTCTAGAAAAATTATGTTTCTTAGTCTCAACATTTCTTTCATTATTGTTCTTCAATGTGAATTGTTTCAGTTAGGCAAACACATTCGTCAAGCATGCAATCATTGTGTCAATAAACGTGTTATGTCACCTTTTACATTAATCCACTCTAATATTTGGAGTATTAGTTGTATTTGTTCTACTTGAGGATATTTATATTTTGTTACTTTTATTGATGATTTTTTCAAATGTACATGAGTTCTTTTAATAAAAAATCGTTCCGATATTTATTCTATTTTTCAAGGATTTTCACATGAAATAAATAATCAATTTGGTACTAAAATTACCACTTTACATACTAACAATGCTCATGAATGTCTTCTCAATTTTAATCTTTTCTAACTTAGCAAGGCATCATTCATGAAACATTGTGTGCTCCCACACCACAAAAGAAATGGTGTTGAACGAAAAAATTGCCACCTAGTTGAAACAGCCCGTACCCTCCTCCTTCACTATAATGTCTCACTCCATTTTTTGGGGTGATGCTCTTCTCACAGCATGTTACTCGATAAATCATATGCCTTCATCTGTGTTTGATAATCAATTTTCATTCTCCATCTTGTATTCTCAAAAAGTTCTATATATTATCCCTCTTAGAGTCTTTAGATGCATGTGTTTCGTTCATGATCTTACATCAAGTAAAGATAAAATGTCACCTAAGTTTGTCAAGTGTTCCTTCTTAAATACTCTCATACAAAAAGGTTATCGTTGTTTTTGTCCTACATTATGCCAATGTAATGTTTCTACTGATGTGATTTTCTTTGAAACTACACCGTTTTTCTGCTCCATGATTGATAATGTTTCTCTAGCTATCCTGTCCTTTGTTCAGCCTGTTGCACTAGCTCCAATCGTTTTCCTCTCTCCACCACCACTACTTACATACCATCGACGCACATGACCACCACCTGTCGTGTCACTTATTGATCCTCCAACATCATCTCCTACTCCAACTATCCCTTTGCCATCATCACCTACACTTGAACTTCCTATTACTCTTCATAAAGGTATTCGTTCTACCCGCAATTCTAACCCTTTGTATGTTTTTTCTTTTAATCATGCTTGTTTATCTCCTTCCTATTTTTCCTTTATCAATTCCTTGGATTTTGTCTCTATCCCTAAGTCCACATATGAAGTCATGACTAATCCCAAATGGCAATAAGCAATGTTGGAAGAAATGACTATTCTATATGCAAGTGACACTTGGAAACTTGTTCCTGTACCTGGTGGCAAAACCACAATGGGTTGTTGTTGGGTGTATACCATGAAGATTGATACGGATGGCATTATTGATCGATATGAGGCTCACTTGGTGGCAAAAGGGCATGGGCATACTTAGATTTTTGGTCTTGATTATAAGGACACCTTTTTCCCTGTGGCCAAAATCACCTTTGTTTGTCTTTTTCTTGTTATGGTTGTCATCTATCATTGGCCTTTGCACCAATTAGACATTAAGAATCTCTTCTTACATGGTGACTTGATTGAAGTTTACATGGATCAACCAGCCAAATTTACTATTTCCCGTGATTTTCACTTAGTCTGTCGACTTTATATGGATTAAAGCAGTCTCCACTTGCCTAATTTGGTTGTTTCAATTCTACCTTGCTTCAATTTGGTATGACCCAATGTGAGGCTAATCATTTTGTATTTTCTCTACCCTTTCCATCCAGTTTTTGCATCTACTTAGTTCTTTAGGTTGATGACATTGTCATTATTGGTAATGATTCCAACAACATTCTTCAACTAAAGTCTCATCTTCATAGTCACTTTCAGACAAAAGACCTTAGTCCCCTCAAATATTTCCTAGCATTGAAGTTACTCAATCCTCTTGTAGCATTGTCATTTCTCAACGTAAGTACGATTTGGATATTTTAATTGAAATCGATATGTTTGACTATCGTCCAAGTGACACTCCTATGGATCCCGATGTGATGCTTCTTCTGGGTCAAGGAAAGCTACTGAAAGACCCTAGACATTACCTTACTGTCACTAAACTAGACATTACCTTTGTGGTTAATGTTGTTAGTCAGTTTCTGAATGCTCTCTGTGAAAATCATTGGGATGTTGCGATACGCATTCTTTGATACATAAAAAATGCACCAGGTTGTGGATTACTATATGAAGACAAAAGCAATGTCAAGATTATCTATTACTCTGATGCTGATTGGGCTGGATGACCATCAGATAAGATGTTTACTTCTGGATATTGTATTCTTATTAAAGGAAACCCAATCTCATGAAACAACAAGAAACAAAACATTGTTACTAAATCCAGTGTCGACATTGAATACCATGTTATAGCAACAACTATGTGAAATCACATGGTTTAAGCAACTTCTCCATCAACTGAAGTTTGAAGATACTTAGGATATTAGATCAATATGTGACAATCAAGTTGTCATTTGTATTGCATCAAATCGGTCTTTCATGAGTATACTAAACACATAAAGATTTATTGTCACTTTGTTTGATAGAATATACTATCAGGAGAAATCATTACTAACTTCGTTAGCTCTAGTGATCAACTATCAGACATGTGGACCAAATCTCTCAAGGGTTCTAGGGTTGATGACATTTGTAACAAACTTGACTCATATGATATATATGTTCCAACTTGAGGAGGAGTGTTAAAGATATTATTCAGTTAAAGATATGTTTTATTTTTTGTAAATAGGAAAACTTGTATAGTTAAAAATTAGGAATCTTATCTTTATCAGTTTTTAATTTTCTGTTTCTTAGCTATCTATAAATAAAAATATTATCTATGTGATTAAACACAGTACAAAAAAATACATTATTTTTCTATATTGCTAAATACAAACTCAGATTTTGTATTTTCAAAGTACAAAATGCTCTTCAAATAAAGTGTGCACATACAATTTGGATCCCTAAAGACACCACCTCTTGATCCAACACTAATTGTTTTCATAAATATTACATTTGATATTAGTTTCAAGATGCAAGATAGTTAGAGAATTTCAAAGTGTACTTGGATAATTAAAGAACAAGAAGCACAGGAATTTTCCATTTTTTGTGGAAGCTCATGCTTGAACTATATAGTGATTTTCAGTAAAAGATATTAATTAATAGCAACTTCAGCTTAAGGAACATATTAGAGTAATAAATTAGCTTAAATCCACTTTTAGTCTCGATAGGTTTATGATTGTGTAATTTTAGTTTCTCAAATAAATTTATTACACATTTAATCCTTACTGTTTTTAAAATTTAACGATTTTGATCTATTGTTAATCTAACAAATATTGTTAACATGATATCTAAGTGATGATGTGACATTGGCATGCTAATGTGGTGAATGACCTAGCAGTCCAACATATATATTGGCATTGCACTATCAGTATATTGACATAATAGTAGTGATCAAAGTTTGAACTATCAATGCCATGTTAGCATACATGTTACTCTGTCATGCATCTATGACATCAATGTCTTAGTATTACATCATCACTTAGATGTCATGTCAGCAATTTCTGTTAAAATTTGACAACAAACAAACAGTTGATCAAAATTACTAAATTTTTTAAAATATTGAAAAACCAACTGTGCAATAAAATTTTTTGAGAAACTATATTTGTACAATCATAAAACTATAGACCAATAGTGGATTTAAGCCTAATAAATTTCAAAATGTAACTTTTCAAACTAGTGTTATGTTTTTTACTTTAAATTATTGTTTACCTATTATTTTTTTAAAAGCAAATGAACAACTTCTATAGTAAAAAATAGCTCCTTGGAACCAAAAATAATTTTGAAATTAACATGAAACAATCCATTTGTCTCCAATTTCCATCTCTAACAGGGAGGAAATTTTTATCTTTTAATTCTCCAAAATAGTAGTCTAAATAGTTTTGAAACAAAGAACCAAAAATCTGATTGATAAATTTCTTCCTAAAAAAGAACTATTCAAGAGAAAATGAGAAAACAACTGTTTAACGAGATCTCTGCACTGGAAGTCACTAGCCAAAATTTTGAAATTAGCTGAAACCAAAGAATGAAACCTATATAAGAATAAGCAAGAGCTACCAAAACATAAAAACAAATTTGGCAGGTTAGAACATCAACTTTGGGAATAGTTCTCTGTTATACACATTGGTCTTCTTTGTGTCTGAAACCTGCTCCTTGTTTTCCTTTTGTTTTTATTGAAGGGAGGGGGGGGTGCTGTTATAGAGATCGGCTTGGTTTTCTTAAATATAACATAAAGCTGTACTTCTAGCCATCATCACCAACCTATGTGGTGCAAACATGATAGAAACTTCAGTATCGATTTAAAAACTAAACATACCTCTAGTGTGGTGCCCCTCCCACATGGAAACACCAACGCACCCTCAACAAATGCAACATCATCTGCTTCATTGAACTGCACACTTTCAAGACTGCGAACTCGTGTGGTTATAATTTTAATCTCCAAAGTTTTCTGCTGACCATTTTTCTCAACCAGTAACACTCTTGCTCTAGTTCCTGGCCACCCTGAAAAGGCACGAACCTAAAATTGTTTTATGACACAATTGTGCAGTTCAGATAAGATCATAAAGTTTACCTTATTGTGTACAACAGATGCTTCTTGATCAAAGAATAGCCATGATTCATCTGGATTTATCTGCATAAAGTAGTGAAACAAAAACATGAGCAACTCCTTGTAAGAAAAATATTTTACCAACTGTATATACAGGAGTATTTTCCTTCTCTTCCTACCAATAGCTGGATATTTACTGCACTGAACATAAAGGCACATAACACAAGTTCTCACCAATTCAATCTTTGACATTCACAAGTTTTTAACTGAACTGCAGATTTCTGATTAACATGAGCTTCAAGTGTAGAAAGCTATCAGAGACAAGAGAAAAAGCAAACACCAAAATATCTGCAATTGATGCCACACCCTGGAAGATTATTTCTCAGGGACATACTTCTTATAGACTACTGGCTTCTTGGGTTGGGTGAAGGTTCACATATTACATTTTGGAAGGAAAGTGAGGAATATTCATTTCAGCGGTTGATGGTCACCTCTGTTGTCTATATTCTAAGCATAATTTACCCACAAAAAAAACTTATACTCTCTTCACACAAACTGAGTGATAGAAAAACAAGTCCATGACTCAGTTCCACTCATCTCTCCTTCTAACAAAATGTAATTTGGTGTTTATATTTTTTTGGGTTTGTCATGTGTCTTGTTTTTGATCTCTAACTCATTTTCTTAATCATCAAAGCTCTCCAAAACAACCTGTAAGGTCAAATCTTTCATTTGGACAGTGGTACACACTATAAAAGGATCAATACAAATGCCAATTTGCAGATGTAGACCTCGGGAAACATACATACTTAGGGAGCTTGTTTCTTTGTGGTGACTCAGAGCAGCGAAGGACTGTTCACACAGCATCTTGGACCTCTTTATGCTTGCCAAAGAATCAGGGTGGTCTTGGCCTTCGTAATATGCATGCTATGAACCAAGTGTCATAGGATGGCAGTTGGTTAATAATAGAAATGATCTCTGGGTACAAACTGGGAAAGCTAAGTATAAATGTCTGATATCCTTCCCCACATTAATCAGACATGAAATGGGTCTAACTCGTGGCAGGTTCTGAAATCTGCTTGGTCAAATGAAGACAATTTGGGATGGCAGATTAACAAAGGGAATTTAGCTCGATTCTGGTTAGATAGATGGGTCCCAAATACTGATAAGCTCATACTTAAGGCACAACAACAGGTTTCTGATACAGAAATAAGTATGCCAGTAGCTTTCTATTAGGGTGCTAATGAGCAGTGGAACCTCAGCACACTAGTGGATGTTTTGCCATCAGAGATTATTGAGTGTATTCGGACTTTGATTGTCCCGGGGAGTGAGCTGGAGGAGGATTAAGTGATATGGAGAGGTTCAGCAGATGGGATATTTTCTTCTAAATCTGCTTACTGCAGCTTGATAGGTTTGGAGGCACATCCGCAAAGAAGAATTTTCAGTGTGATCTGGAAACTTCAAGTTCCAGAATGAATCAGAGTGCATATTCGGAAAGCTGTGCAACAAATGCTCCTAACAAACAATTCAAGGCTCAAAAAGGCATATGACAGATAACCCAAATGGTTCCCTGTGTTTTGCAGATGGAGAATCTATTCTTCATGTTTTAAGGGAGTGTAATAAAACCAGAGATATTTGGAGCAAGTTGTTGGGTGGAAGGTGCAATGACTTTTTCCCTTTGGATGATATATCAGTTTGGGTTGGAAATTATTTGAAGCCCAACTCTGATATGCCTCATGATTGGCCTGTTCTTTTTGTTAGTGCTCTGGACTCCATCTGGTGAAGGTAGAATGATGCTATTTTCCGTAACCAGCTTCATGATGTTGATGCTACAGTTGAAATCATGAACTGGGCCCAGCTTATCCTCCACTCTTGTAAGATCCTTAGTAGAGTGAATATGAATCATACTGGCGCATGCCTTGATAAGGTCATTAAGTTGAATCCGACAGAAGTTAACTTTATTAAAGCAAATTCAGATGCAGCAGTAAGTGTCTTGGATGGTAAGGCTTTGTGTGGAGGTCTTCTGTGTGTTCATAACTCTTATTGTGGGATTTCAGCTACTATCAGAATCTGCTTAATTACACAAGCAAAACATCGGGGAATCCATGAAGGTCTGCAACTAGCATGTGATAGATTCTCAAACATCATAATTGTGTCTGATTCCTAGGCAGCCTTGAAGCTTATTTTGGATGGACGTAGTCAAACCATCTGTGCTATAGTTTAGTTAGAGATATCTGATCTCTAGCAAACTACTGCTGTGAACTTTCAGCACGCTTTCCACGAAGCTAACCAACCTACAAATGGCTTGTCGCTAACTGTTATTTTCAATGTTTTTAATTTTCCACCTGATTTCTTATCCTTCTTGTTATTGGCTGACTCCTCTGGATGATATTTTATAGAGGTTTCTAGTTTGAGGGCTTTGCCTCCTTTTCCACCAAAAATAACCCTCATGACAGCTCTTTTACCTTAAGTGTGGAATGAGCAGATATTGCCATTAACAGTAGCCCACTTAGTTTTTGCATTGTGAAGCTTTTCTTTTTTAGGGTTTGTTTGAGTAAGCTTATCTAGAAGCACTTCTAAGAAGAGAAAATAAGAAGAAAAAATTGAAATAAGTTTCTCCATAAGTAAAAATTAGCTTATGCATAAGGTAATTTATAAAAATTCTCTCATGTACATTCTTTAAAAGATAGATTTTAACTTCTGTATAAACTAATTTTAACTTATAAAGAAGTTTTTTTTCATTTTTTTCTTTTTATTTTCTTCTCCTAGAAATACTTATAGATAAGTTTATCCAACTAGACCCTTATTTGTAAGAACAGAAGGAGTCCTGCCAATCTGCCACCCTAGCATGAATTTACTTGCTAATCATTCTTTAGGTTCACCAGATGTGTCCTTCCACCTTCAAGAATTCTCATGTATGAGTGTTCATCAGGAGTAAGGAGGCTAAAATTAAGGCATCCGTATTGTATGGTGTAAAGAGGAATACAGAATACCCATATCTTAAAGGGTGCCTTTTTGCTAGCCCTTGAATTTATTTTAGTATAAAGTTGAGCTGGTGGCCTCTCAATTGTGCTCTTTTGATTATTATTTCAAGGGAACTTATGTTACTGACTTGCATCAATTTGTTGCCAGAAATACAATAGATTCATAAAAGTATATGCAATATCAACTTTAACCAGTCTAGCAAGTAGCATTTGACAAAAAATTTGGAGAATCTGATATATACTGAACAAATATCAATAGGAAATGTTTTTCTATTTCAGCTTCCAAGTAACATAATCAAGGTTCACATACCTTTGGAGCCAATGTAGCCTTAGAGTCATCTTGAGGATGTGCCTTTACTCTTGCTGATCCATCAAGTATAGAAGGAAGTTCCCCAATCAGAAGTTTAGATCCTGCTTTGTCAAATAAAGATAGGAACTCATTCAGTAAAGAACACTTTCAATTACAAGAATACCTTGGTATAACACCAAGAGAAAGGTACATAGGACAACAAAAATAGAAAAATCATACCTTTATGAAACAGGAGCTCAAGTAAATCAGGTGCCTACATAGAAATCTAAAGTTTTGTCAGAAGCAGGGAAAAAAACAAGTAACTGCCTTGTAAGTTTCACCAAACAAGTTCACAGTTATAGTTACCGATCCAAACCACTAGCATTAACCCAAAAACCCAAAAATCCAGAAACATATACTATATATTCTGATTATGAACCTGAAATACTATTAATATAATCAAAGGTGTCCGTACCCCTTGATATAATATGCACCAGTTTACACATCCAAACCAGAGGTAGAAACATTTCAAATTAGATTAAAAATGTGGGATAAAGACTAATATATAAACATTAATCTTTATAAATAAAATAAAAAGGCCATGATGCATTCCTATTCACACCTTTTTGTAGAAAAGAGGGACAAAAAGAGAACGATACCTTTATTTGATCATCAACATGAATTGTTTCAGTAGCAATGATAGGTCCAGCATCCAGTGCACGAACAGTGAATGCTAATGATACACCAGTTTCTTTAACACCATCCTAGTATACCAGCACCGAAATAAGTTTATGAAACAAAAGCATTTGGAATATAGGGAATGAGACAAAGAAATAGGGGATAAAAAACCTGCAATGCCCTTTGAACAGGAGCAGCACCACGATACAATGGCAACAGGCTAGGGTGAATATTGACTGTTCCTGAGGTATATGCAAGTGGAAAATAAGAAATTTGGGTGTTAAGAGGTATAAATTTGTGTACAGTGTGATAGATTTTGCCATCATATTGATATGATGGTGAAGAATAGATATGGGTGGCATTGGAGGTGGGAGTGACTTACCGAATGATGGAATATCTAGAAAGTTGGTAGGTAATATATTGCCATAAGCTGCCGTAATGCACAAGTGAGGTTGCAGAGCTTTCAAATTAGACAAGAAAGTATCCTGCAGTGATAGAGTGTGATCAGAACAGACCAGAAAGAAGTAAACTAAGAAGAGGATGCGTAGAAAAGAATAATTAGGTACATACGTCTCCAGGTCGTTGGGGAGTGAAAATAAGATCAGAAGAGAAGCCCATGTCAAGAGCATGAGCGGCCAAGGGAGAGAATGCGAGCTTCTTCCCTCTGTCCCTTCTGGCAGCTGGCTGAGTCACAATAGCTGCAACCTAACAAATTATATACTGTGAAAAGGAAATCTAATGGAGAAGTTGAATAAAATGAAATGGGGATGAATAGGTGACCTGACCTCAAATAAAGAATCTGGAGAAGTGGAAGCGTTGAGAAGCGCGTCAAGGACTATGGAGGAGACCTGAAAAGTAGAGAACGGAGCAAGTAAATAAAGAAAGAGGAGGAATGTAATATTAGTATGAGAAAAAGGACAAAGGTTACCTGAGGTGCGCCCAACAAGACAAGGGGCTTCTTCTTCGTGCTCCGAGACAAAGGGACGGAGGGAGAGGCAGAGACAGAGGCGCTCTGTAAACAACATAACCGACGAATCATTGTGCTTCTGCCTCTGCTTCTGCTTGTTGAGGATATACAACTACAGAAGCTGTAGCTGTAGCTACACATGTGCATTTGCTTCTTTCTGCTCTTTATCTATCTAGCACAATTCAGAGCTCAAGGGATTCAATATTCATTACCTGTTAGTTTTATTTTCAAAATGTAGTATGAATAAATTAAAATGCATTCATTTCTCTTTTTTTTTTTTTTTTCTTATCAGTCAAATTATTGAATAAATGAAAGAAAAAAATTATATAATACTTTTTAAAAATAATTATTATAAAAATTAATAATATATAATGATTTGTAATTGAATAATGTATTAAAAATAATAATTTAATTATTATACATGTTAATGTGAAGGAAATTAGTATTAAGATATTTACAGGTATAGATTATTTGAATAATTAGGATGAGTGGGTGAAAACTGAAAAGTTGAAAGCTTTATCTTATCCATCCGCCCACATAGGTATACACTAAACAGAGAGAAAGAGAGAGAGGGGTGCGTTGCGGTGTGTGTTGGTCTGAATGGCTGTTTCTTTGGCAGTGAAGCGTCCTGTCCTTGGTCTTCACGACAATCTACCTTTACCATTGGCTGTTGCTCCCCAATTCCAAGTTCAATTCAAATGTCAGCCGAAGCTCAAATTCCCCTCCATCGGAATTCGTTGCTCCTCCTCCCCTTTCAACGACAAAACCATCATTTCCATCAAACCTAACACTTGCCACCTCAATGACAACCCTCTCGCTTGTCGCTTTCACGCTGCCCAGTTTGGAGGTACTTACTCTCTTTCTCTTTCATTTACCACACACATACTTACATGCTACTTGCATCTCTTTTCTCATCTTAACATCGCAGCCCTAACTATTTACTTTTAACTTCATATCTCGTTTATTCATTTATTCTTTTTTGCCTGTCCCTTTTCGTGTTTCCGCATCATCTACATTATTAACTAAAATCACAACATTTGTTGTATTCTAATTTAATGCTCCTATCAAGCCACAATTGACTTGCATAACAAATTTATCGCCTTTCCTCCTTCTCAAAATGATGTACCCAGCATTTGCAGTGCTTATTACTGACTGATGGAACAATTGCCTCTCCTTACTTGTTACCAACTTATTATATTTAATCTCTCCTTAAAGGAACATGATTCCACTCATATGTAGTTTTGGTATAGTGTCTCTCAAAATATTTTGAGCTATCAAATATTTTGCTATGTGGATTGTGTTATTTTACAGGTATGAAGATATATATGTTCCTCCTTCCCAGAGCTTAACTATTTATTTTTTTCAGAAGCACATATTTTTTATGAAAAAAAAATCCCCAATATTGCTAGAGCCTAGAGTATGGACCCCAATTACATGAGATAAGCTCACCCAGGGTGTGTTTGATATAGATTTTGGATGAAAAATTGATTGTTGAGTAGTGTGGAATTGTTTTGGAAAACAGTTTTTAAAATAAAAAAGTGAGAAAGGAATCAAACAGGCCTTTTTCTTCCCATTCTCTGTCTTCATTCAGGTTGTTACTCGGGTATTTAGGCTGACAAAATTGTCGGTGAAGTTGTCAATATGGTTATATTCAGTATTATGTTGTGAATTCTCAATTCCTTTGGGTGGCCAATGTTTTGAGTTAGTGATGGATGAGACTTCTAAAAGGGCTTCTAACATGTGCATTAGTCATCCATGGGGGCACGGTAACCACGTCTATCATCTAGTGCTTTTTAATGCTGACAGTGTCTTTTCCTTTTACTCACTTTCTTCTTGAAACTGTTTTCTATTACAAACTTAGTGGCAATGTGTTTAGTCATTGTGTAGGATAAGGAAAATTACTATATCATTTAGTTAAGATTCAATTAATTGATTGAGGGATATATATAGCATACCACTATTAACACATGTACATTTCCTTCAATTAAAAGGTAACATGAGTATGAGGTCTTTCTTAGTCTCACTCTCTCAAACAAAAGACTCACATTAGAAATTTTAGGCAGTCAAAATTTTAGCTTTACATTATAATACAGGTCCAGGTGTTACTTTAATATTCCAACGTGCATAGATTTTAATTTAGTCAGAGATTGCAACTTAGATTGAAATGGGAAACATGTAACAGATATTTAAATTTAATGGTGCAGAACAGGAGAGCAACAAATACGTGGAGGCCTATGCTGTGGGGCGAAATATTCGTATGTCTGCTAATAAAGCTCGCAGAGTGATCGATCAGATTCGTGGACGTAAATACGATGAAACACTTATGGTATTAGAACTCATGCCTTATCGTGCCTGTGAAGCCATTCTCAAAATAGTGTTTTCGGCTGGAGCAAATGCTAGCAATAATCTGGGTTTAAGCAAAGGAAGTTTAATTATCAGTAAAGCAGAGGTTAATGAAGGGAAAACAATGAAGAGGGTAAAACCTGTAGCTCGAGGGCGGGCCCATCCAATTAAAAAGCGCACTTGTCATATAACTATCACGGTAAAAGGCTTACCCAGTGAGTCCGTCGTGGAAGCAAGCCCTGCTTAATCCTTTTTCAGACAAAATGTATGCCTTATTATGAATTCTCTTCACCCATTTCATTTCATTTCATGAAAGTTTCTGCATTTCGACATTATGTAGTTCTTTTTATACAGTGTGACCTGTAGAGGAGTAATGAATATGCTATAAGTGTACGGCCATGTAAGAACTGTTTAAATATTCAATTTAACTAGTCCTGAAAATTAAATGATTTGGATTGAAATTTGAAAGAAAAACTGTAGCATGAGTAATACATGCCAAAAAAAGATATATATTTACTGCATTTAGCATGAAAGCAAACAATTCTCTGAGTTGCTAATATTAGTTCCATCTTTTGGTATTGTATTACTTATTATACCAAAAACAAGTTTTATTATACATTTTGAATAAATTAAATATGCAAGTACTTATTTTGTTTTTTAGACAACTAAAATCGTAATCATTATATTTCAATAGCAAAATTTTCAAGTTTTTCTTTTTTGTGCTTTTGTGTCATTATCATCCCTGTAGTGAAGGGTAATATATTGTGGTGTGGTAGGGTGGTGGACATTCTCCCTTCGTCGTCCTGCCTTTCTCGCGGACAACATAACCCACAAGTCTAATTAAATAAGAGACAGTGCATGCACTAACAAAGGCCACTAAGTCTCCTGCTTCGCAATGAGGATTAGCTGAAGGAGGAAGATAAAGATTGCCGCTTTCTTTTCTGCTAGAAGAATCGCTCGCGTCACTCAACTGAATTTTATATATATATATATATACTCAACTAGATATTACACATGCATCATAATATGAAAAAAAAAGTCACTTTTTTGAGAAAAAAAATTCTTGTTAAAATTTCAATATAACATGCTTTGAACACAATAAATTAATCCAAATATAAATTTTCCTTATTACATGTTTGTTTTGCATACTTTTGTGTTTTTGTTCTCTTTTTTATGAAAAGCTTTGCTAAAAAGTATTAATTATTAATTATTTTAAATATAAAATAAATTAATCCAATTACATAATCTCTAGATTTCATAGTTTTCCTAGAATTCATGGTTTTCTCAAAATTATTCTAAAATTGGGCTATTAGACTTAATCTACAAGGATAGGTAGAATTTTTTTTTTCTTTTATTCAAAGAAAAAAAAATCAAACTAAAGTACTAAAAACTTACAACAATTCATGCACACTAATCAACCAAGTGAATTAAACCTTTTTACTACAAAGATGGGTAGAATTGAAAATGCATCCATAGGCAATGAAAACAAAATATGATGATACCACAAAATCTCATATCTCTAACTGATAATGTTACTTAAGTTCATAGATAGACACATGGTATAATGCTTAGCAACACAATATACATGTGGTCAAGTACTACCAAAGTCTTTATTAGACATAAAAGACATAATAAACATAAATGAAAGACTATTCATACATTATTCTTCCTTTTTCTAATTTCTCACTTTGAAGTCATTCAATTAAAGGTTTGACATTTTTTCATATATTGAGAGTCCTTATCCTCACCCTTTAGTCTTCTTGATACTGCTACACTATGTATTCTTCCTTCAACACATCAACATCATAAAGTGCCTTCAAAATAATAACAATTTCCTGCAAAGCATAAGAAATGGACTTTAGACAAAAAGTCTCAATTGCATGAACTAATAGAAATTACAATCCCTATTTTTTTTATTAAGTTCTTAAGAAGACCAATAAGTTTTGTAGTGTTTAGTAATCATATCCCAATTTTAGGGTTTTCACAATCATAATAGTAGACATTTTTTTATAAAGTTCTCAAGAAGATCAATAAGTTTCATAGTGTCATGTTCCTTGTTAACATAAAAAGTCCTAACTTTGTCATCAAAATTAAACTGGACCACAAGTTCACAACCAAAGTACTTGGTTGTGTAAGAAGTTGACCTTGCTAATGCCTTAATAATGTTAACCATGTTAACAATATTTGTCTTGATGTCATTACCTGTAGCCTCAATCTTAACAATTAGAGATCTTATACTTAAAGAAGACATTATCACTATTTCTTACACCAATGTTTAGTGATGTCATGATGACTCAAATAATAAAAGTTCCAAAGACAAGAACAACCAAAGTAGATGTCTCGATCAATATTCGTTGGGATTTCAAGTGTGTGCATCTCTAATTTGCAATGATGACCTACTCCTTGTAATTAGCAAGACATTCACATTTGATAAAGGCCACCAAGGACAACAACAATGGTTTGCGCGTTCCCGATACAACTCCTACTTCTGAATGCATACAACTTGGTCTTGTAGGCAAGGACATATTCATTTTTTTAGAAGGAGAAAAAATTCTCCAAGGATCTTAATTACTTCCAAATAAATAAGAACCTACTCAAACATCAAAGAAAAGAAAGTTCAATGTGAACCTTTCATGAATTTTTGTATTTAATTTTGATGTAAAAAGGTTTAGGTGTCACTTTATAGTTTTTAAGTCAATTTTATTGTTTTTTAGTCTTCTAAAACCATTATGGTGTTTGGTGGGACTTACTAGATCATTTTGAAAGTTAGTGGGAATTCATTTCTTAATGGGAAGTAAAGGCTTAGTGAGAATTATTTGCTAAGTGAAATGTGTAAAGCGAAGCTTAACTTATAAATAAAGAGAACCATGTAGTTCTTAAACAAGTTGAATTAGAATGAAATATGAGTTTTTTTTTCCTTTTTGTAAGAGTTTCCCTTGATTTTGGCAAAGAACTAAAATTGATTTTATCAAGACAACTTATGATGATATGACTTATCACTCACATTTTCATCTATTTCTTAAAGGTGATGTCAATATCATTTTGATTTCATGTTCTTATCAATCCCCTAAACATATATCTTCGAGAAGTTGAAATTCTTCTAATGTTTCTTCTTTTCATTAAACTCTCATGAAGAATGTAAAAATGTAATACTACATGACGAGGACTAAGTTCTAAGGCATGTCTAAAATGAAAGAGGTATCTCTAATAAATTTTTAGATTAGATTGTGATAAGCTTTTTTTTTCTAGGTCAAAGGTGATGATCATCCAACTCTTTATTTATTTTTTTTTTTATATTTTCATAAAATGAATAATTTCTTACACCACAATCTACCTTGTCTTCATGAAACAAATTTTTATTGACAATATGATCTTGTCTATAATTCTTACCATCTTTGAGACTAGATCTTTACAATAATTTTATAGAACACATTGCAAAGGCTTATAGTTCAAAAGAATATATTAAACACTATGTAAAAATAACATTATTTAATTTCTTTATGTTGTTATGCATTGTTAAAATTAAGAAGAAAAAAATCAACAAAAATTGAGCTAAGGCTGTTTTCTGAAAGCCCGAAAGGTAATAATTATGAAAATAGTGGTGAAAAGTTTAAAGAGGAAACTTGTATGTTAATTAGTAGTATTATAGAAAAAATTGGAATAAAACTTTAAATTTTAGAAGAATAAAATTTAGAAAAACAGAGAGTTGAGGTGTAGGAGGAAGTAGGAAGTGTGGAAAGCCCTAGGGGTGTTGGTGGCCGGATCGCTATGGCTTTTTACGGAGGCGCGAAACGCGTTTGTGTTTCTATAAGGTACTATTGTTCGAACGTGAACGTAAACGTGAATCTGATAAAGCAGTTGAGAGAAAGAACAAGCGCTCCTATTAAGGACGTAAAAGCTGCTCTGGTGGATTCCAATTGGGACATCGAGGCTGCTCAGAAGGAACTCAGGAAAAGGGGGAAAGTTTTGGCTTCCAAAAAATCCTCTCGAACTGCCTCCGAAGGTTTTCTCGCTCTCGCCCAAACCCCCTCCAAAGTCGCCCTCATCGAACTCAACTGCGAGACCGACTTCGTTGCCCGAAACGACATTTTTCAGCACTTGGTTCGATAAAAATAAAAAATAAAAATAATTCTCCCTTCCCATTCATATTCCTAAGCTCATTAAATTATTTACTTACTGTCTCGTTTAATCTACAGGCATTGTCTTTAGCAAAGCAGGCTTTGTCGCTCGATAACTCTTCTTCTTCTTCTTCCGCCTTCCATGTTGGACCTCAATCTATGGAGGTAACACAACACTCTCATTTTTTCACTTCAAATGAACTCCTAACTAAGGCTGTTCTAACCTCACTTGCTTGCGCTAGGACATGACATTCAATCTTGACCATCCAAAGATCAACGGACAAACAACTGTTCACAACGCAATCACTGAGGTGGCTGCCATGATGGGTGAGAATGTCAGGCTTAGAAGAGGTTACGTCCTGCCTACATCATCCCATGGCTTCATTTCTACATATCTTCATACCAGTCCCCAACCAGGTGACTAAGTTCAATCCACTTCTTACCTACAACTTCTTCAAATAAAATCTTTTATCATTTTCTTTTTTTTTTCTTGTGCCTAGTGCCTAATTCTTTGCAATTATTTCATTAGGTTTGGGTCGCATTGCTGGAATTTTGTCTCTTCAAGCTGATGATGGTAAAACACAAGTGGAAGCTCTTCAACGTGTTGGATCTGAATTGGCCATGCATGTAGTCGCAGCAAAGCCATTATTTTTAACAAAGGAACTTGTACCTTCAGATGCGTTAGAAAATGAGCGGGAAATTCTTAAATCTCAGGTATTTTATGATTTCTTTTAGAGTCAACTCTAGACCCATGCTTAATATACGAATTGTAACTTGCTTAGGCTTCTGTAAGTTTTGATCTTTAAGAATTATTTGAAAAATGTGAATTAACAAATTTAGATGAATAAGCCCCTCGGGCCCTCAGTTATTGTATCAATTATTTCATGCTAATTTAAATTTACTTTTTCTTTAATTAACTTATATTTTCCTGTAAGAGGGGATGAGAATGAAAAGTTGCAGTACATGCATAGATGCAACAGACCAGATGGCAAATGGCAACTGCCTTAAATTTCCTTCAATGGGGTTGTTTAAGACTGTGTTTTAGGGTTTCTGGGTGATTTAAGCTGGCTACTAGTTTAATAGGCTTTAAACATACTTCAATTAGGAAAAACAGACATTTTAACCAGTCTCTTTATGGACTATGGCCAGGCACACCTACACAGGAATGATAACCCCCTTGTACATAATTATTGACCTGCTTTCTCTTTCACCTTTTTCCTGCTATATATACATATGCCTTGATTAATACGAGTTTAGGATTGTCCTAGTTAGTCCAATTCAACTCTATGTAAAACAATTTTTACTTAGCACTTAAAAATTCAGAATTGAAGAAACATTGTTCAGAAGATGCAATCTGCTCAATATTAATCTCATATTGGATTTCTTAGTTCATATAGTTTGCATGCTGTACTCCCACATTCTTTACCATATTATAGAATTCAAACAAAAATTTTAAGACTCTATTGTGGTTTTATTATTTCAGGCAGAAGCCTCTGGCAAGTCTCAGATGGCCATAGAAAAAATGGTTGAAGGACGTCTCCGCAAGTATTTTGAGGATGTTGTATTTATGGACCAAAAGTTTATTATGAATGATACTATGAATGTGAAGGTATGTGATGTTTCTGTGAATTGAAATGGATTCAATTATGATTTATGTGAGAATTGAAATTATGATGACTATTATTGATCAATGTCATTCTTTTGATTGATGATTGAATGAAAATTCTACCCCTGCATTGGTTTATTCATAATCCATCACCCTCTTTATTTATTTATTTTACTTGACACTCTTTCCTTATTCTTAGAGTGGGAAAATGTGCCATTTGCATTAGTAACTACCATTTTCATTTCAACAATGAGTGTATGATTTTTTTATTATGGAAAAGTAAAAGATCTTTTGGTATTGAGTATTGACCCTGTACTGGTATATAATAAAAGAAAGCTCATTTGCTTGGTCTTGAAGTAGTAAAGCTTAGCAAAAATAATTATAAAACACAGGAAACAGTGAAGTTTGTCTAGTTCCTGGATTAAGAAATAGATGCCAATTTCATTAGTTGTCTGTGTATTATGAATTTATAAGGATGAATTTGGGGTTGAAACCAACATATTGCAGGATGATTTCAAGCTGTCAACGAACATAACAGGCAAATGTGGACCTTGCTTCAGAGATCTGATTTTCCCCAATTTCTAACTTCACAATTAAATTTTAATGGCTGAATTAATCCATATGGATATCCTGTATGTTTTATTGTCTATCAATATAGACCTGAGTCTCATTCAGGATCCAAGGTGCCTTGTTGCCTCAAAGGTTGCAATATACATAATTTTACTCAAGAATAGTGGCTCCTTGTTTGATTCTCGCAATTACCTGAAAGAATTATGACATACTCGACTTTGGCTTTGTGGCAATCAGTATAAAATAATTTAATATAGCTATTGAGAAGTATCTGGACTTCTGGATTAACAAGTGTGAGGATTTGTTTTCTGTAGTATTTATAATTCTTTTGTATGTTACGCAGCCATCAAATGTATTAACAATTCAGTACCATGGTTGATATGTGAGAGATTTAGAAATCTGTAAACAGCTCTTGTATCAAATGGTAGGTGGCTGTAACTTGAGAATTTGGTGTAAGGTGCTAATTATAATGTCTTCATAGTTGAAAAAGGTGAAAGAGAGGGTGCACTTGAGAGTAAGAATTTGGTTGTCTTTCTTGGAAATGCCATAGGCCACCCATTCCTATCACATAATTGGAATCCTGTTTCCTTTCATGGATTATGGTTAAAACCTATTTTTTAATTTGAACTTACATATAAGCATATAGCCCACATGACCCTAATCCAAATCATTTAAATGATGTCTCCTTAACTTCTGAGTCAGGGATAAGAAATAGGAATTGAGAAACCTATATTTGCTGCTGGGAATCTGGGATTTTTCTTCCAGTCAAATTTGCAATATATAATCGTGGGTAGACATTAGCATTCAAAGCCATTCAAAGTTTCTAACTCTAGGATGGCCTCAATATGTCTTCCGGACCCTGACCAGTAAATGAAGGTGTTTTCTTGCGTGGAGTGCCAGAAAACATTTTTCTTTATCCCAGGACCACAACCCAGATGTAGGAGTTCATGATAAGCTTCCTGGCTTCATGCCTTTGACTACCATTAAAAATATATTTAGTGGAATTATGAAGTGCATACTCTTTAGATATGTTATTTTTTGTGTGTATAATTATGTACCTTTTGTGAAGCATCCATCTATGGAGCGAATTTGTTTGTTTGATAATAGATTGTCTAGTATCTTTCATTCCTCTTTGCAGGCAGTGTTGGATAATCTATCCAAGGAGGTGGGTTCGTCTGTGAGGGTTGTTAACTTTCTCAGAGTGGAAGTTGGGGAAGGAATTGCAAGGTAAAACCAGTACCTTTTCAGATACTCTTCTTTTTCTATCTTAGTTTAGAGTCCAGTTGTGTACTACTGAAACAAAAATAATCAATGTGATTGCTTTCTAGTTGAAGGGTTTTGTATTAAATATTGTGGTTTAGTCAGTGATGTATTACTGTATAAGTGGTGTTTTGCATGTATTCATCTTCATCGTGCGGTAATGACAGAATTTGGGGTTAAAGTGTGTATGCATAAATTGAGATTACTTTGATGTGTTTCTAACAATGTGGCATTGTCAGTTGAAAATGTTAAGTTTCTCCACTTTATATGATAATGTGTGTAGCCTGAACCTGAAGTGCGTCTTACCTTACCTACCTAAAATTATTATGTCTTCATACTTAGAAACTTCGTGATCAGTTTAGTTTCTTTTTAGCTTTGCAGCATCCTATTCCGAGACTGTTCCCCTCCTGTGTCCTGAATAACAAATGAGAATAAAATTGTGGATCAAATTCTTACTATGTTTTTATGTCTGAGTACTTAGTTGATTTTAACAATTTTACTGACCATCTACAATTTTCAGGCAAGAAACAGATACATCTGAGACTGTTGCTCAGGTTGCCTAAGTTTACGGTGATTCTGTCTATTCAGTGAGGAAACCCTCAGCTCTGTGTTTGCTCTCTAGCTGATATTTAAACATGTATGTTCCGTTGTTGATTCGGGGAAGATGAGGTACAAGTTCGGTTGAAAATTTTGCTTTGGAGTGGAAAACATAAATGATGGTGTCTATTCGACTGTATTAGTTTGTCTTGGCGCACGTGCCTGATAGTTGAACCACATTGGCGTCGCTTTCAAATCACTTAGTTTTGTTTATATATCTTTTGTGAGTTCACAAAGTTTCTCAATTTTAATTTTACAGAGCTAACAAATAAATTGATACTTTGGAATTATTGAAACGATTGTCGAACAGCAGACATAACCTTGTTTGTGTCTGCTTGATGGTATATGTTTTCAATTTTAACCTCATTATTCTTTTTAAGTGATTTAAGTCACGTGTCAATCCGATTTTCAAAGTAAGGTTTGCATATTAATATGCAGCACATTGAAGTTAAACCCCATTCTGTAGTTCTTCTGATTGACGTTTCCTTTTCTTGTATTTGAGCTTTCAAGAAAGATCTGTTATTTTTCAACATTTTCAAACTTTCTGATTTAATTCAATTTAATTTGGATTGGATCAATTTTTAGATTTGGGTTCAAAATATTATTTATCTCAATAAAAGATACTTTTTTTTTTTTCAAATTGTCTTTTAATTTACATTCTACGGTTTATATTACATTAAATTGGTTCATGAGAATCCCTATTTTGTTACTCGTATTGAAGCAGAGTTGATGCATCCGTTAATCAGATGTAAGCAAAAACGATCAAGCTTAAGCTTTCTCTTTGCTTAAGGAGGTGTTGGATAAGGAGATAGTTTACTAAAGCATTAACCCTCCTTTCTCTTTTATAAAAAGATAAATTCACGCATTAAGAAAATCAGTTTATTGTATTAAATTTTATTAATTTTATAATATTTTTTCTAAACTGTTATTGGAAACTTGTTTACAAATGAAAAAGTAAAAAAAAATTATTGAAAATGTAAAAATAATTAAATGTAGGATATTTTAGGAAGAGTGTCATTGAATAAAATAAAAATAGTTAAAATTTATTTATATTTAAAAATAAAAAATTGACATTTTACATAAAAATGAGGATGGAGGGGAGTGACTTGTTTTGTAATTTGGTATATGAAGATTGATTGAAATTTAGAAATAAAATAGAATAAACGATAAAAAAAAAAAATCTAAACAATCAGATTAGAAACAAACAAATCTACCGGATATAAAACTGTCTCTTACGGTGGGAGACCTATGCAACTTTCTCACCATAGCCTACATCTTGATTGTATTGAAATAATTGTCATCATAAGTGGAAGTCATTTCCATAGGTAAGTCTACGGAAATGGTTTATACCATGATTAAGAGGAATATTAACTTTGTTCCTACAGGAAACATAATTGTGTTGTGGAAAAGGAAATAGAAAGTTTGGGTTTAAAAATTTGGTTCACTGGCAAAGCAAAATTATGAAATAGCCTTAATAATGGGTAGAAAATAGGCATGGATCGGATTTGTAAAGTCTTACATAGGCAAAGTTTGGGATCGTGATGTACTTGTTAACGACGAAAAAGAAGATATTGCAAAGGCATAGGCCCGTATGAACCAAATGGAGCTAAACAAATTACTTTTTGAAGGAATAGTTTAAAGGAACAAAAGAAGTGAAAGAAAAAAGTGTAAAAAAGTCTAAGACTCTATTAAGATTTATTTGTAATAGGAGGATGTATATGTCTTGTTTTATTGTGTTTGCAGTTCACAGTTAATATATTTAATTATTTAGTTTTGAGCATGCCAGTTTGATTTGCTGTTTTTTGTTTGTTGTATACTGTCGTAATATTTTTTCTTTAGCGTCCCGTGCTTTTGCAAGAGTTGTTGGATTTTTCTAATAAATGATTCTTTAAAAGAAAAATGATAATACTTGGCAATAGATGGGTAGATGGATTTAAAAGGTAATGATTAGTGAAAAACAAATTTGTTTTTGTGTTTTTTCCCATAATAATAAGTGGTGGTGGTGTTTTAATATATGTTATTAATCTGATTACTAAGTGATACAGGATTTTTTTTTTTAATTTAGATTTTTCCCTCTAAATGAAGCATCTTCATCTTCACAAAATAGGGATAAAAGTGATAAATTTGTACTATGCACTCCGTGAGAAAGATTTGTAATAAATTAGTATTGGCACAGAAGTAATATGTTTTTTTCTAATGATGTAGCTAACGTTACATGAGATTTAGAGCCAAAGAAATTATTGCGTAACCTGAAATTGGAGGCGGCATGGGCTGATACTTTATCACATTCACTCACAGAAAGCAAAATAATTGATTAGTTAAGAAGGCAAGATGAGATTTCCTATCACAACGTACAAAAAACTAACCCAAAAAATATATCACCGTAATGGTGTATGGAATATGTGTAACTAATAATGAATATCGTTAGATAGATTCTTCGTGCCATTGACAGGGAATGAGATGTCATCCAATAAACGACCCGTAGTATATTAGATGGAAAAACATGTTCTGTTGTTAAAACAAAATCGTAGAAGGCAATCAAGCAAGCAAGCATATTCCTCCTATTCATGATATAATTCTTTTTATATTTATATTTAATGGAAGAAAAGAATGTGTGAAACCAATCATGTCGTGAATATTATGACTTATGAGCTGCTACCACTTATCTACACATGCTAACCGACACCGTCACCGCAAATAATTATGTCACGCAAAGCTTCCTAATGCTTTAGAAAATGTCAGTTCCGTGACTTCACATGCATTCTAATTAAAACTTTTGCGTCCAAAAATATAATAAATAAAGTCCCTTTCCTTATTTTGTGCTGAAGGCACTCCAGGTAATGGGATTTGTGGTCAAGAGCATAATAATAATAATAATAATGATTATGAAGCAATCCTAAGGAATACTGCATTTGTGTTCCACGCCTACATTGTCATAGCAAACAGCTTTATCACAAACTAGACGAAATGGCAAAGAAGCTTCCCATTGGTCTTGTTGGCATTTTTTCCATCCTAACGCGGACTCTATTACAATGTCAACACTATTTGTATTTAATTAATTTAACTGCCACCATTGAATCTGAAATTTCTTATTGGACTTGTTCACATCACAATATGACTTTCACAATTCTCTTATATATATATATATATAAGTACATGGCTGCATCCTGTCTCAAGCCTAAAATAAAAACACACACTTACATTACGTCCGTTATTATTAGTGTGTGTAAATAAGCTAGCAAAGTAACGTTGAAGATGGGGAACTACATTTCTTGCACTCTATCAACATCAGGAAGCAAGAGTTGGAGAGGCATAAAGGTGATATTCCCAAGTGGGGAGATTGAGCAGTTCCAAGAAGGAGTTAAAGCAGCTGAACTAATGCTTGAGATGCCAAGCTTCTTTGTGGTGAACACTCGGTCTCTACAAATTGGACGAAGGTTTAGTGCACTGAACGCAGATGAAGAGCTGGAGTGTGGCAACGTTTATATGATGCTTCCCATGAAGAGGCTTAACTCTGCAGTCACAGCATCTGATATGGGTGCCTTATTACTCACTGCCAAAAAAGTCAGAATTGTTCCTGAGGAGCCCAGGTTGAAGTTGGACCTTGATCACATTCAACACTTTTCTAGCCCCGACTTGATCCACAGGTTGTCTATGAGTAGGTCAAAGAAGCCTTTGCTTGAGACCATAGCAGAAGAACCAATCTGTTCAAGATCATGATCACATCATGCTTCTCCTCCACCATGTCAGTTTATGGCTTTCTTGTCATCATGACTTTTCTCCCATGTTTACACCACATCATTTTTAGGAATTTTTTCTTTCTTATCATTGGAATTGTATGTATTACTAAAACTAATTCGTAACGTAGGCTATTCTTATATTCAATTTAATTTGTTAGATTTCATTGAATAAAACTTCAATCCGATTGTAGGTCTTCACTTTTCAGTTATGTTATAATGTCCATTTGGCTCTGTGTTAACATGTATCTCAATATTTAATTGAAATAACTTGGTTCTTGTTTGCCAGAAAACAATTATATACCAAACTTTGAAACTTCACCGCCTGTGAATTTTTTAGGCTTTTGCCCAGCATCTAATGCTTTTATTAGCTTATGGCTTTTGCTTCTCATATTGTTATTTTATTGAAACTTGAATTCATTCATGTTAATAATATATAGAAGTAAAATTAATGGATCTACGTAGAACAAAATTCATTATAATGATTTATTTGTCTTTTCTTTTCCTAATATGCATGATTAAGAGTCTCTTGGCATACAAATTTACCAACCTCCGTTTTTCTACATCCATAATTGTTTGCTTTACGACAACTGTCACGAGTCTCAGATTCTGTATTTATACATGAATGTTTAAATTCCTTTTCAGAGTTAAACAAACAGGCACTCAGATTTTTGCTTTTATGCATTTCATACGGCATTCAATTGTATTAATCAAAGGAAATTATCTTCCATTCGGTCTACTCGTTTCACTGTTGTCTATGGGGATCAGGTGTCTGGAAATTTTTATTAACTCGTTGATATCATTTGGATTTATTGTTTTTTTTTTAAATCAATTACTATGATTTTTGTTGACTTATATTAGTTTATGTGTAATAAAAAATTAGGAGATCTTCAAGAAGTGTTTTTGCACATCAATAATTTAAAGGTTTTGAAAATACTAAAGCTTAAGCTTAATCATGAAAATAATCTTTTCTTGAATGTATGATGTATCAATCTATTATTTTTTTAATAAATAGGTCATACACTTAATGTCATCCAATCACAAATTATCAATATGTATAATAAATTTATTAACTTTTTATAATAACACTTAAAAATGATTTTGATCCTAAACAAATAGGTTTTTTTGTTATTTAAATTTTTTTGATTTGATTTTTAAATATTTGTTTGATTCAAATTTACTATCAAGTAATAATATTAAATGATATCATAACAATAATTTTGACAATCAAGTAACTTATTATACCATTAAAGAGTCTAACAAAATAATCACATGTAATTTTTTAAAATTTTGTTTTTAAATTTTTATTTGTTTAAAATAATTAATATTTTTATATTAGCTAATAGAAAATTTACAAACATAGATTGACAAAAAAAATTTACATGTAATTGTTTTATCAAACTCTTTGATGACATATTTTGTCACTACTGTCAACATCATCATTATACTATTATTTAAAGCATAACAAATATTAAAACAAAAATATTATTTGACATTAGGAACTAAAATAAAAAAAATCTTTAAATAACCAAAAACCACATTAAAATACTAAAAAAAAAAATTATTTGTCAAGGATGAAAATTATATTTAAGTCTTATAATAATTACTTTAAAAGTTATATAATATTTTTTTATTTATTAACAATATAGAATTATTTTATATTATTAATGCAATGCCATTAAACTCTTCTCATTTAATGTATTATTTGATTTCTCTACATATCATCATATTGTTTATTTTCTCATATAGCATTACTTAAATTTAATTAATCTCCAATTATTTAACAGTTAATACTAAAATTATTTACATTTGTAAATCTAAAATTTATGTTGAATTTTAATACCATCTTAAACTATAGTTAATTCATATTATTTTCAAAATTTATTATTTACTTTCAAAATTAATTTTTCAATTTAGTATTATATGATAAAACAAAATTGACTATCTTTACAACAATGACATGTTCTATTTTATTATTTTCTTTCTAACAACATAATTTGTACTATTGTTTAAGATGATGCATCATTGCTTCAAGTAGTTCATGATGAACCATTTTTATATATTTTAGATTAATCTCTAATGTATCATTTTATTATGGATTCCTTCCTTCATCAATGCCATCCATCATCATTAGACACAATTTTTTACTATGATGCCATTTTTTCTACTTTGCTTGCCTCTCCATTCTTATCTCAATGCCTCCTTCCTTCCTTTACAACTTGGTGACCATTGATAGCTTCCAACAACCTATTACAACCCACCATCACCATTCAACCATAACTCACTTGAATCCTCCTCATTCTTATGCTTTCCCAAAAAAAAAAAAATGGCTAAAATTAAAATCCCACAAAGTATCATCAAATTCAAAAGGCCAACCCCACAACACCATACCCTAGTCTAGAAGAAAGAAAATGATTCATTACTAAGCAACCCTTTTCCAAATACGAAGCAAAGGCAACAACTTTGATAGTCTCAGCTAATGAAAATTTGAAAATTTACTTAAATGGGTTCAACGAATAACCTCATGGTATTGAAGTGAGATCTTGCTCATCTTCATAGTTGCAACACCCTTTGTCACAACACCAAAGACAATCAAAAGAAGTAACATTGCCATAGAGGACTTGTTGCTAAATGCAATGACAAGAAAGGGAGAAAAGTAGGTTTGGCAATGGTGAAATCAAAAGAAAACGACAACAATATTATAGGTCACCATTTATAAGAACAGATCACAACAATGGTGGGTGGATAAAAAGAAAATGACGTTTTGAAAAAAGAAAGAAAAGCAAGTGGGAGAAAATTGGTTGGTAACAACAACATTTGTGACAACGATGAGTGATAAAAAGAAAAAACAATGGTGATAAACCCCCAAAGACGATGAATGACTATTTGAGTTGTGTGAAAAGTAAATAAAAAGATAAAACTTTAGGATAAAAGGTGTATAATAAGTGTTTATCTTAAATTAATCTAAGAACTCAATAATAGTGCATAATGAACCACTTTTAATAATGGTCCACCATAAAATCCATCATAGTTTAATAATGGCGATATTTTCTTTTGCATAAAAAATCTAAATTTAAAAGTGCCTGAAAACCTGCTGGTGGTATTGAGAAGAGTATAACCAAGTGCTCCCAGTTTTGGAGTTCAAAATGTTTTTTAAGGAATAAAAATGTTCAATAAAAAACAAAGTCCACATATGACCCACGAGGAAATATGTTAATGCTACAAGTACACATGAAGACAATATCTGCTATAATACTTAATATGATCAAAGGTTTTATACTATTACCTAAATGTAACTGATCTAAATTCAATGGGAAAATATAAAATTATGAAATTTACATTGCTATGTACAGAAAGGGTAGTAGGTAGCAAATCAAGTGTCATTTTCCCCTGAAATGAGTATCAAAATCCCTAATGTCTTGGCATTATATGCACCATGCTCCTAAGTTCTTGCCGGTTATAATCTAGTTTGGCAGATCATTTCAGCTACCTCACCCATGACGCTTGTCCCTCTAATTTCTAGTAGGCGCAGAGCTAAGTCTTCTTCATTCATCTGTCTTAATCCGTTGCTCATTCTCTTCAATATACCCACATCAAGTTCCTGGATCCACAGTGGCGTGCAACTCACCATCAAGCTCATAACCCCAGACATGTAAGAGCGCCAAGTTGCACAATCACAACGAAGAGATACTTTTCCATCTAGTGCATTTGCGAGAAATTCTAAATGAATCCCAAGAACCTTTGGTCGTCGTTTTGATGCTGGTAACGATGAGTCAATACCCCAGGCAAATGTCCCACTAAGTACCGCAAAACATGCAAGTGCATAACCTCTCAGCATAGCAACCACTACCTCAGATTCTCCCCCTTCCTGCTCTAACCCTTGGGCTGATAAAAACCAGGAAGGTAGAGTTTCTGTAATCAAAGATTGAACCAAACCTGAACTACCAGATATCCAAAGAAACGAAGCCCCAAGAAGTGCGGCATGCTTAACACGTGTCATGGATGCAGCAAGAGAAACCTGTCCGTATCTCATTCCATGCTTGGTCTTCTTTAGCTTCTCTACTTCACCCTTGGGCAACCCACCATTTGCTATATCTCTAACTGAAAGCATCAAAAGAGACACAATTTCTTCTGTCAAGAACATGACATCTCTAATAGACCTGTAAACTCTTAAGTAGAGAAACCCAGGAGCAACTGGAGTGATCCCACCGCAGAAGTGAGAACCAAAGCCATGACCAAGGAGGGTGCCAACACCACCATTGTTATAAATACAGGCAGAACCAAGCCCGAGGGTGGAGGTGAAGCAACTTCTTAAGAGCTGAACTACAGCATCCCTGCTGTGGTGGAAGACAGTTGCAGAAGCAGAGAATACAAAAAAGTCACTCCAACGCTTCACCTTCTGAGCCCACAAAGCACCTACAATGGGCATGCATGGCCAGGGGCAACCAGAAGAAAGGGCAATCAATGCTGGGCCAGCCAAAACAACAAAGCGCTCACAGGATTTATCCAGTTTATATGTTATTGTGAGACTTAGAAAAGCCGCCAATGGCAAAGGAAGTGTAGCTGGAGCATTCCCATCTGCTTGCAGCAGTTAAAAATGCAGTGTCAATTGATTGATATAATAAACCTGATGTCCATATTAATAGAAAATGAAAACACGGTCTGCCAAAAACTAGAGACAGCAAGTTGATATCTCTATGTCAATCATATAGGTGGTAGCTAATTGAGAATTTATTTATCACCCACAAATTACTTCTGAAAATAAATATGAATATGCAAAACATAACAAGATAGTTGGACTATAGGGAGAAAATTACGAATGCTGCAAGAATCTCCCAGGAAAGGACAATTTGAACTTGCAGAGGGATTTGTCCAAGGATTTCTGTTTAATTAATATTTCCACAGATAAAGAAAGTAACTTAACAAACCTATAGCAAGGCTAGGGACATCAACACCAGTGGCTGCTAAAATTTTCTTGATTTGTTGCTCAACAATTGATAAATTTGCAGCAGGGCTTGGCCAATCAGTTCCATTCATAAAAGCAGGCTTCCATATGCCACGCGTTACTTCAGCTGATAAGTAGCTTACAATGGTACCCAAAGTTGCCGGAAGAAAATCAGCAAGATCTTTGAGACCTAATATAAAAATCAACCAGATAACTTACTAAGCAAACAGCCTAAGAAAAACTTAAAAAATAAGACATTGATAACCCATTTTAATGAATTTCCAAACTTACAATTTTTATAGTAACATACATTTAATCAAATATGTTAATCTATGCAAACTTAAAGAAGTATGGACTTACCTAGCATTTGGCCTAGCTTTCATCTTTGAAATACTACTAAAAGTTAAAAAAAAATATACATTCTAATGTTGTATGGTATTTTAGCTTAATTGCAAACTTCTACTTTACCAGTGATTCTGTCAAACAATTGGCATGCACTCCAAACATGTCCATACTAGAAGTATACATCCTCAAGCTTAGTGAACACAAAGCTATCAGGTTTCGGGAAGCATAGTTCTGAGAATGTAGACATGGAGCTTGATATCATTTGTTGGAGATCCCACATTGATTAATTATATGACCAAAATAGAGCATATAAATTAAGGTCAACCCACACTTTATAAGTCAGCTTCGCAGGATTGAATTAGGTGCAAAACCAAATTCTAAGATGATATCAAAGCCTCTCTTGCAATTGTTGTTGGGTCTATTGGACCACCCGCTATCGGGCCATTATCAAACTACCTGCAAATGCCTAATCTTACAAACTTCACATTCAAAATGTTCAATCTTTGATGTGAGGCGATGTGTTGGAGATCCAACATCGATTAGTGATATGGTTAAAATAAACTATATAAATGGAGAACAACATTCACAAGTCAATTTTGTGGGGTTGAGTTAACCCCAAACCCAAATTTTAAGAACTTGAAAAATGTCACTAGACTTGGAGCAAGCCTTGAGGATGATGGGATTGTAGCCAAGACTAAGAATGAGCCTCATGAGGTAGTAGAATGAAATAAGAGCATTATATTGTTCAGGAAATAATAGCAAATCACAACTTTGAAAGAACAAAAGTTGGGGGAAGGTAGGCACTTGAACAAGAGATCATCAGTGAGGAGCTTTGTGACAAATATGGTGGTTGCCAGTCAAGCCATGGACATGGAGGGAGGTGTGCTTTCAAAATAGAGAAGCCGAAACTCAGGAAAGCTTCATTTTTAATTTTTTCGCCATTAAAAAAAGGCTCCTTTTATTTTCAAGCTCTCAAATTATGTTTACCAAAACTCCTTTTAAGGAAAAGAGAATCTCTTAAAAAAGGCCAGGTCAAACACAACTTATAGAGCTTGAAAACAAAAATTGAGGAGGATGCAGATGATGATAATGATGATTCATAATTTAATGTGCAGCAAAAAATGACTGGGAGTGACAAGATGCCAAGTGTTTAGTATTAGAATTTACTAATTTACTATTTTTTTCCTCCAAGGGCTGTATGCCAGAACCTTGTAAGCCTTGTGGTTTCTTCCTGCAACATAAACCTTGTGTTTTGGCAGGTTTCTCAATAAAGTTTTATTTTGCTTTCCTTAAAAAAGACTATTTTTCCTCTAGGAACCGTACAATTGTTAGTTAGACATGCAATATTATTATCTTTTGGAGTAACTCTTATATACCTTGCAAGATAGAATGCCTCTTTTCTTACATCATCATCAATTTTAGTTAGACATGCAAGATAGAATTCCTCTTCTCCTACATCCTCCTCCCTATTATTTATCTTGCAAATCCCCTCTAACTAAGTATTATTGAAGAAGATGAATGTATTACAAAGATGAAATCTGAAATACCCACAGAGGAAGGCTCCTGATCCACTACTAACTAAATTGCAAAAACTGCCTACCCCCACCCATTCTCTCTCCCTAAAAGGGTTTGCACAAAAGCATAACTCTCACTCCTCAATCCCCATTTGCCCTCCTACTCCTAATATTTTTTTTATTTCTGCTGTGTCTTCCAAGTCAACGACCAATGACTGAGTTAGGCTGAGCTAGATAATTTGTGAGGCCCAACACAAATGGACAAGAATAATCAAGTGAATAAGATAATTACATGAGATTTTGCTAGTATAATATATTTTTTATTAAAAAACATTTTTATTCAGTCTTTTCACTTGCTAAGTTATTCCAAGAATCACAGGTCATCTTCAATCTTCTTTCATCTTTGCACAGATATGACATTCTTACATTTTAAAACATGAAACTCAATGACACATAATGATAAAAGCAAATTAAAAATAGCTTGAATATATCCATGGGTAAACTGGGCAAACCTGTAGCCAATTCACGAGGAGAGAGTCTTCCGTGAGCACAAGCAGTAAGAGCAGCATCAAGAACAAATGGAGTTGCTTCAAGGATGTCCCATGCAGGCACTTTGAGTTTCATCAAAGCATCATCCAATGAAGAACCAGACGAATTGCTACTTCCTGAAGTTGTAGGTGTCAATGACTGAGCACTTCGATTTATTTTCTTGCACATCATGCTTAGTAGCGCTTCAACAATCTGAGAAACTGGCCCTCCAGGTGCAAGAGTATTGCAGGTGGATGCAATACATTCTTGATGTTGCCGATACCAAATGTTTAGTTTTGGAAAGGAATCCATAAATAAGGGCTCCAGAGAAAAACTTATCATTTTTGAATATCTTCTACTTCTCACTCGATCTCTTGGTGATTTCCCAAAGGACGCTATCATACAATTCCGAACCAGTAAAAGGTATTCAGGACCTAATTGTGATCCTAATGCTGGAGTTGTTGCAGCCCCCATCACATATTCAGCAGGTGGACGATTAAACCGCCATAATCTCAGCAGGAGAATAAATGCATTAGAGAACACTGCATGACAAGTGAGTTTTTCACCAGTTACAGCACTCCATGAGACGCTGGGAACAGATGATCCAAAAGCTTCGCATATTGGCATTAACACAGCTGCAAGTAGTGGAACCTGAAAGAAGACAACAAAATGACAGAATAGAATCAGGCAGCAAACAGAAAGCAGCAATAGTTATTACTGAGATCCCACGTTGATTAGAAATATAAGCTTCGGCAGTCCTCATCCTACAACACAGTTTTGTGAGTTTAAGTAATGTCCTAAGTCCAAATTTAAGAGTTAACAACCATTCCCTTCTCTGAAAATAAAAATAAAAATTGCTTTTGATTGATAGTACCTTAAAATTGAATAAGACACAATTTTCCTAGTTTGTATGTGTATTTGGGACGGGCGTTCTCAAAAACATTTTACATCATCTTATTAGTTTTCCCTTTTGTTTTGAGTAAAAAAGATTCTAGATCACTAGCTATGTACATGTATGAGTCAGAATACACATTAAATCTGAACGTACCACGCCATGTAAGGAGAATATCTGAACACTGTCCACAGATGAAATTCCAACCAGAAGGACATTCAAAAAAGGAGCATGGCTAATCAAATAGCTTTCTATCCCAGAATATTTGGGAGGAACTGGTGGTGAAAGCATCTTTATGATGAAAAAAACAATGTGTTCCTGCAAACAATGATAATTGTTATAAGTGTGAAAATAAAAAAAAAAAGGGAAAAAAGAAGGGGAAGCAAACAAAAGGAATTATAAAGAACAAAGCAAAAAAAAAAAAAATTAGTCTAGTATGATTTTTTAATTATGGAGAAAACCAAATGAAATGTTGGGATCACCTGCACATTCCAACCACGTACTAAAGATGCCCCACAAAGAATGGTAGCAGCAGATATCTTTTCTTCATCCGAGCCATTGATTGCAAATTCAAATATTTTCTCAATCTCTGCTAAGCTTCCATTACATCCACGAGCTTAAATTCAGTTGCATTACCACTAGTAAATATACAAAATAGAGCATCTGATATACCTGACTTCAGGGAACAGAAAGGTGTAACTGAAGCCCAGGTATTAAGCAATACTACAGCCAATTAGACAGCTATCACTTTCAAACACACATTCATGCATACTTTGACTGTGTGTCTCTATTTAATATCTATGTATTCATTTCTACTTTGGCTCATAAACAAGTCATTTTCTATTTTCTTTAACAAATGAAATAAGCCCCTTTATCCAAGATACATTGGATGGGAGTAATAAACCCATAGGCTAGGTACTATCCTGCCCAGTCTAAATTAAGACAAGGTACTCAACAACTTTTTCAGTGTATATTATATCCATGGTACTTCAATATTAACTCTATGTTATGTATTTTGCATATCACATTCACTTATTATCATTAAAAAAAAATATATATTATAAAGATTCAATTATTTTTATAAAAAAAAATTATTGAAGAGAAGAGAAATACAAATATAGAAGCAGCAGAATCCGGAAATCTTCTCTCAACTATTTCAAAAAAAAAAAAAAAAAAAAAAAAGAGAGACCATACAAGCACCAACTCAAAAGACCACTCCTATAATCCTATTCCTTTGAATGTGCAAGAAAGAAACCATCTTTTGAAAGAAATGCACACGGACATAAACCCACTAGGAAACAAAGAAAAGAATCTTACCCAAGTAAGATTTACACTTTTACATTAACCCTATGTTTGGTAGCGGGGAAAGAAAATGAAGAAGGAAGAAAATTTTGAAATTTAAATTGGAAGGAAAGTCGAAGTAAGGAAAAGTTTAAATCTTTGTTTCTATGAGTCAACTTTTCTTCTCATTTTCCTTTCACTTTCTCTCTAACCAAACAAAGGAAAAGTCATTGCTATCCGTGTTTTCTTTTCTCCTTGTTTTCTTTCCTTCTATTTTCATCCTTTTCAAACAAACCATAAATATAGAAGACAACAATCATATACTTTGCTGGAGATCCTACATCAATTAGTAATATGGTTAAATTAAAGTATATAAATGGAGGAACAACCCTCAGCTTACAAGTCAGTTTTGTAAGGTTAGGTTAGACCTAACCCAAATTATAAGATGGGTATCAGAATTTATCCTAACGATTGTTATTAGGCCTATCAAGGCACCTACTATCAAGCTATTATTAGACCACCTACAAATGTCCAATTTTGCAAGCTTTACACTCGAGATATCCAGTCTTTAGCATGAGGAGAGTATGTTGAAAATCCCACACCAACTAGTGACATGGTCAAATTAAAGTATATAAGTGGGGACAACCCTCACCTTATAAGTCAATTTTTTAAGGTTGAGTTAGGTTCCAACCCAAATCCTACGAAGCTTATTTATAAATGCTTGTGTTTTTAGAGTATGATAGAAAGCACACAGAGGGTGACAATGATTTTTTTTTTGAGGGGTTAATACATCAAGGTGTTGTTACTTGTTACCACAACTTGAAATTAGAACCTCAGACCTCTACCCCAATCAACACCCATCTCAACCCCACTTCAGTTCAGTATGAATAAATTATTAAATTTCATGATAATGCAATTTTCTACAAATATAACTATCAAATTCTTGTTTTTCCTTCAGATGGGGTAGACAAAACTGCGAAAAAGGGCAACCACAACCATGGACTGATGGACATTAGACAAGAAACAGCCCTTAAGTACAATACTACATGATTTTGGATAATACAAATTGAAGCAGGATAAATATTGTAGTAGAAATTAGATTATTATAGTGAAACAGAAAAGGAAAAAAACAGTGAAATAGAAAAACTACACCACATATTTTTTTGAGTATTGTCATTGCTGTTTTGCCATGTGGAAATAGCAACTCTCACAGAGCACATGTAATATACGACAGCAAAAATGATATGAGGTAGCAACATACCTAGAAGCAGGAGTTGCAACTAAGACATTAACCAATGGAGGAGTTAGTGGTGATCCCTTCATCAATGATGACCAGCTAGGTAAATGGTTAGGAATACTATGAGGCAGCTGATTGAAAGGTGCAATCACATAACCAGGCCAGAAATACGCTGAGGTATCAAGCAGATGTCTCGCAATACAAGCCTCAACAATCAAATGCCTTAAGTTACCAGCTGCAAGAAAACATAACATGATGAACTGTCATTCACAGACCAAAGAAGTATAATCAGAGGCTCAAGACAAACATGAAAATACCCCAATGAGACCACCACATCTGAGCAAAATAGACAGAAGCAAACAGAAAATTAGATCATTGACAACAAAAATATGATTAAATCCCATAGGACCAAGCTTAATTGGAAACAACAAACTATTGATGTCTTAAATTATGATGATTGTGATAGAGATAAAGAGAAGGGTCAAGTTGTATGCCCCTGAAATTCACTAAGGAACAATTATTATTTTTATTGCCTGTTTGCACTCAGGAGTAGGCCTACATTGTCATTTTTTTATCATGAAATTTCCTTATATTTTAGTTATAAATGTGTAAAGATACAATTGGACACAATGTTTTTTAGTTGTTCTTAAAACTGTCCATTTATTTTTATTTTAGGACCTCCAACTCAGAGTTCTCTCTATAACCAAACACCATTAGAGATTCATATTATAAAGCAATTACTTACAACAGTTCGTGGGCAAGTCATTCACATTCGTATATTCCAAGTATCCACTATGTCCGGATACGAACAAAGTAGCCTTGGCAGCAGCCTGATTGGCTCCCCAAACAACAGATTGAGGTGGACTGAGTAAATCCTCGTAATCACCTAATAGCTGTAAGCTGGTAACCAATTCCCCACGAAGCTCTCCCAAAGCCTGTTTGTCCATCCTTTGATTTGTAGGGCTACGTTCAGCTTCTTCAATAAGTTCCCCTTCCTCTTCTTCAATAAGATTAGCAACTACAAGGGTTGTGATGCACAATAACATACACAAGCAGGTATCAAGGCGAGGTACAGGACCCTCACTTGGATCCCTCTCCTAAAAAAAGAGGGGGGAAATGTACGTCTTAAAACAAATGAATAGTGTCCAATAGCATCTAAAATTAGAGTGACCGACTGGATTTAGTAAAGAACCAGTATATCAGTTAAATATAAGCCTACCAACAAAATCAAAATAGAAAAGATGTCCCCATCCAAAAATATAAAATCACTAGTCTGCATTTGCCTTTGGAAATTCCCCTTTTCTCACAAGAAAATAAATCATCACCTACAAGGCTACAACAAATGCTAGCTTAGTTTCCCTTGGATCAGTTCTTACCCTTTGAACTAGACGTAGTGCTGCAATCCATAAACCTAAAAAGGCACTGTGCCATGCTGTACCATTAACTGCTTGCAAAGCCTTAACCAACCCTGCAACAAGCCAACAATGACTTAATCTAAGCAATTGAACAATGTGCAAAAAAAAAAAAAAAAAACAACACAAAAGTGTTATCAAAGCTACATGGTGAGCATTATGACAGACAAGAAATTTATCCATACCAGTAAGAACTTCAACGGCACTAGCTTCTGCCACGTGATTTGAATCCATTGCATCCTCAAGGATAAGATCAATAGGAAGCCAAAGCGAAGAAGAATTATCATGACGAGATTGAACAGCGCAAGAGCCAGCCATGACAGCATTGAGTTCCAGTGTAGGCGTTGTTTTCCATTCAGAGGATAAAAGCTTAATCCCAGTGGTGGAGTTGAAATTCAAAGGCAAAAGGGAGTCAGGAGTGACGTGCTTCAAGCTCCTCAAAACTATGGAGTTCCCGGCAAGCAGCTGCAGCTGGTGAAGAAAAGGTCCCCAGTGCGCTGGCCTAGAAATAAACATGCAGGAATTAAAAGTGAATATCGGAATGAGAGAGAGAGAGAGAGAGAGAGACTTACATGTTTCGCTGAACCAAGGAGAGGATCCTTGAAGTGACTTTGTGGCGAAGAAAACGGGCAATAATCTGGATGGCAATGGAAGTGTTTTTCCGGTGCAAGGCATGGTTGTTGGGGTTGGGGTTGTGGACATCAATGAGCATGGTGTCGTCGAGCAATCCTTCGTCATCCAAGGAAGCTTCCAGTAACTGAGAGAGGAGTGTGAAGAGAAAGTGAACGAGAACGACACCAGGGTGGGGTTGAGGGTCGTTTGAGTTGGAGAATTGAAGCACGTGATGGACAGATGCCATGACCTTATGGTAATTGGGGATGTGGATGTGAGAGGAGAGAGAGAAGGCGTGGCGGTTAAGGAGGTCGATGTAGAGTGTGTAGGCGGAGGGGTGGAGGCGTCGGTGTGGAACAACACGTGCAGAGAGGAGAGAAAGAACCAGCAAGGGAGGGACCATTCTGACGGACATGGCTTTCTCGAGAAACTTCCATGTGATTGGCAAGTGATTTTCCCAGCAGATGTGAGAGACTAGACGGTGTGCAAGGTCTATGGATGGGAGAGACACACCTGCTGAGTTAAGGACTGAACTCACCTGAATAGACCAAAGCAGAGGGTCTGTCTTCTTCTCTTGCGCCCATTTCGTTACTTCCATTACTCCTTCCCAGTCCCACACAGTACCACCCTCTCCCATCACTACTCCTAACTCCTCAATTTCAATTTCAATTTCAATTTCAATTTCAATTTCAATTTCAATCTCAATTTCAATCTCAATCTCAACTTCAACTTCAACTTCAACTTCAACTTCAACTTCAACTTCAAAAAATCGATCCCTCCCTCCCCCCTTCAATACCCTCTCTCTGTTTGACTCAAATTTTGAAAAGTCTGCTTCCCTTTAGTCTCATTCTCATTTCCGTGTTACTTTTTCAAGACGCTTTTCTTATGCAACTCTCTTTCTTTCAAATTTTAATATAATTTCCATTAAATAAATTCATACCAAAATTTCTTCTTCTTTTTCTTTTTTTATTCATTACTATATTTTAAAAATAAAGGAAACTTGGATGGAGCTGGTAGATTTTAAAAGTCCATACACTGTAAAATTATTTTCAAACCATCCATTGGAATCAGATCATTTCCAAAAGATCTTGTCTCACTTCTTGTCTAATCAATAACATTCACATCTCAACCACTAAAATAAAAAAATAATCTCCTACTTTAAATTTCTTAATATATTATTATGAATATATTATTTAAGAAAAAAATAATTTTATTTATTATATTAAAAATAAATATTTAATATTTTAATATTTTAATAATTTAAAAACATATTAATAAATTATTGTAGAACAAATCAATACTATTTAAGAATTTAATTAGACTGTATTAATAATATATAGTCAATCAAATAAATATTTCTTATATAATAATTTTTTTAATTTTTATAATAACTATTGATAAATTTGATTAAACAATTATAGAATTAATTTTGGATCAAATTAATTTAAAAAGATAATTTTATGTCAAATTAATTTTGAGTTTAAATGATTTAAATTTAAATATTTTTATTCTAAAATAAGTTAGTAATACGTTTTGGTATAAAACTTTGGAAATAATACAAAAGTTAACTAAAGTTATTTTAGTTCAAAATTCTTTTTTAACATGAAAACAAAAACATAAATATTTATTTAAAATCATGTTAGTTGATGTTCTGATATAAGTTTCCTCCAAGGATTTTAAAGGTCATCTATGACATTAAAGTGTAAAATCTATCTTTTAGAATTTTTTTTCTCCAAGGATATATGGGTATTCTTATGGTTAGATTCATCTTGGAGATGATTTTCCCATATTATAGGTTAGGTTATATTTTGAATTTTTTTCATATAATGGATAACACGATTAATGTGGTGATTATCATTTTAAAATTCTTATAATTAAGAAATATGTTTTAACATGCCTAAGACTCGATGGAAAATCAAGTCATCACAGAGAATAATAATACAATTAGTTACACAATTGTGTGAAGATCAATTATGTTAATCCAAAGGACAAACAACAATTGGAATTGGTTATTTGTAGGTTAGTTACCAAGGAAGGAAGGTATATAATCCTCTAACCTCAAGATCAAAACAACAAAAAAGCTAAAATTGTAAGTAAAATCAGTGGCAAGTTTGATCCTAAAAGATATTATTGATATTTTAATGTGATTTAAAAATATCTAATGTAAATTAAAATTTATACCTCTGTTTTATTTAAAATCATATGTATCTTTTACAATAGACAATCTTATTCAAATTAGATAGAAATAACAAAGTTTTCATCTAAGTATTTAGTGTAATTATAAATTTAAGACTTAAACTTTAGACCATTAATTAGTTCGAATAATCTCATGCTAGTTTATCAAACTTACTACAAAATATTTATTTTTATTTATGTCATCCTCTTAAATTTAATTTATGAAATAGTCAAATCACATCACATTCTAAAAAGTAATTTTCAAAACATAACTAATATTATAACATTTCAAAATCTAGCTTAATACTAATTTTCAAATTTTTACATATTCTCAAATATACATTCTGAAAATTAATTGTTACATAAAATGAAATAAAATAGAATAACACAGAAAGAGTACGAAGAGAAAAAAAAATATACAAAACGAATTTCATAAAATCTAAATACAAAATGGAAACAAAATAGCGATTAAGCTCAACACAAATAACCAATTTAGACAAGTCTAGACCTTGATAATTTAGGACATGGATAGATTACCCATATTTTTCACTTGACCAAATCTAAATATAAAAAAAGGGAAAATGAAACCCCAAAATTATTGCATGCTCATGTTTAGCAAAGGTAGGTGCAGGTGAAATTTTAGTTTACGAGGCGGCTACTACCCATGTGTGACCTACGTTTGTTGTCATGCTAGTATAATTTTACCCCAATTCTTCACTCACTAATACTAACTCTATCTCATACCACAATTTTCTTTTTCCTTATTCATAAATTATTCACTTTTTTATAATCTTACTCTTTTAATTTTTAGGTTTCTAATTAGATCAATTAATTACATCTAAATTTGTAATTTATATGACCAAATTTTTACTTTTTTAAACATATTATATATCAATAAAATATGCAGGCACATCAATATATAAAATAAAATAAGAAACAAATCAAGGTTTTGATTTAATAAAATAAACAACATATTAAAATATTTCTATAAATAATTATATGATTTAAATTGATATATCATTTTAAATTAATAGTCTATTAAATTTTGAATTGATGTCAAATTTAATTTATTTAAATTATTTTTCTAGCTAAATGAACATTATATTTTTAATTGTATTTTAAATATTTCCATTTTAAATTAAATTACTTTTTAATACATTTTCATATTAAATTATTTTAAAAAATAATTATATCCTTAAATTATTTGTCACATAAATTAATGTCTTACTAATTATTTTTGTACATAAATAATCTATTTTCATTTAATTTAATTATTCATTTGTAAATCTATTGTTAAAATTATTTTCATAAATAAATAAGCACTCTATATTTCATTTTATATTTAATGTTTATTATGATTATTTTCATTTTAAATTAAATTATTTTCTAATTTCTTTTAAAAAATAATTCAATTTAAATTGGAACAACAATAATTAAATTAAATATGGAATAAAATATGAGATTATTCTAAAAAATAGTTGTCTCATTAAATTTTTTTTAGTTAGAAAATAAATATCATATAAACTTATTTTTATACATAATTCTCAATTTAATTTATGGACTATTCATAATAATAAACTATTTGTTTACCATTTTGAATTAATTGTTCATTAAGTTTTAGAATGATATCAAATCAAATTGATTTAAATTAATTTTTATTTTAAATTAAAGTATTTCTTAAAATATATTTATTATAAATTTATTTCTATTGTTATATTTAATATTAACTTTTTGAAAAATTAATAACATATTAAAATATTTTTGTAAGTAACCATATGATTTAAATTAATTTGTTATTTTAAATTAATAGAGCGCTAAATGTTGAATTGATGTAAAATTTAATTAATTTAATATACTTTTTTAATTAAATAAACATTATATATTTAATTTTTTATTTAATTGTACATTGGTTATTCCTATTTTCAATTTAATTGTTTTCTTAATTTATTTTAAAATAGATTGTACTCCCTCCATTCTAAAATAATGGTTCTTTTATTATTTTATTTGTGTTCCAAAATAATTATTTTTTAATTTATTTTTTTAGTTGTATCTCTGCATATAATTAAAATAATCAATTAATACCTGCATTGAAAAAAATCTCACTAATATAATGTATTTACTATTGGTGAAAAGTGAGATAATTTATGACAAAAGTAATTGAACAACTAAGGGTATTTTGTCTAACTTTCTATCAATTGAACATTTATCAATTAGTGTGTCATAACCTTAAAGAAGAATGCTAACAATACTCTTACACACTTTATTTAACACTCTCTTTGTAATTGATTGAAATATATTGAAACTAATCAATTTTGGTAAATCACATATCTCATTTAATGATCCTTTAACCCGAATTAAATATGAGACTTGTCAAAATTAACAATTTTCGATAAATTTCAAATAATCACCAAAAAAATGTTAAAAAAAGTGTCATAGTGTATTTATAATGTTTCTCTTACCTTGAAAGACCATATTTTGGAATGTAGTGATGTTAATTCAGGTTATACTTTGTAATTTACTTTAAAAAATATAATAATGTGGAATTTATTCCTGAAAGAATACATGAAATTTTAATATTTATTTGATCTATATTATACTAATATTTGTAAATAAAGAAAAAATAAACAAAATATTAACAATAACTTGATATCATGATTAAAAATAAAAGTGATAAATTGAACTTTATTTCCATAATATGATGATAAAAATTACAATAAAATAATACTATTATATTATAAAATTTCAAATTAAATAAAACATTAACTAACAAATACTTATGATTATCTAAATTACACAAAAAAATGTCATCGACATATTATTCTTTAAAGTCTTTAATAAGATTAATTATTAGTATATCCGCCCTTTTAGATTTATCTAAATGTAGGTATTTTATCTCAACACTTATCATCTACAAAAAGCACAAAAGTTTTAAATAAAAAAATAAAAAAATTGTAATAAAAATATAAAAAAATGGTAGGAGGATAACATGACAATTACTAAAAAAGAATAAGATTAAGACATTACGACAAAGTTTAGAAGTGAAAAAAACACCAAATAAAAAAATATTGTCAATATGTATAAGTATATAAATATTAATCTAGTTACACAATTTTCCTAATTAAGTGATTGTAAAAAAAATTATCAATATTATCTTTATTTTGAACAAAAATTATTTTTTACAAAGTTTTCTCTTTGAGAACAACCTTACATATACTAGTAGATTAATAGATACACTTGTTCTAATTATCATAATTAAAATGTTTATGGAGTTTATGAATTAAAAGATATGTAAGTTTTTTTTCTAAATTTTTTTGCTCAATTGTATAATAATTTTTTGTTCAGATTTCTTTAATTTTATTATTATAAAGATATATATTTGTTCAAGTTATGTTAATTAAAATATTTATATAGTTTTATTAATTAAAACAGATAAATATTTCTAAAAGTTCCTCTCAAATGTATAAGATATTTTTACTTAATCTTATTTACTTTTTATTATTATAAAGATAAAATTTATTTTAATTATCTTAAACATTACTAGATTTATATAATTTTAAGCATTAAAAATAGATAAAGGTTTCTCTAAAAATTTACCACTCAATTGCATACGAATTTATTGCTCAAATATTTTTACTTTTATTATTATAAAAATACTACTAAAAATGGATATAGTCATCATCCTAGCATTATAGTTATTATTTGTTTTTTAGTGTTTGTTGTTGCAAATTAGTGACTAGATCTCAAAATAAACTATCCTTTTTTTTCATAAAAAGATTTTTCAACTAACATTTTCTATTCAGCGTATCTGTAACACTTTAAAAAATATATTATTTCTAATATGCTTTTATGTGATTTATTTGTTTCTTGTTTTATTAAATTGGTTGATTTTATGATAGAAATTATTTTATCTAGATTAAATGTGCATGTTAACTATAATTAATAAAGAATTACTTATTTTACTTTGTTAACTTAATTTATGTGTTAAAAAGCTCTTAGGCATTAATTAATTAATTAATTAATTTAGCAATTAAAAATACTAAAATAACATTTGAAAGATTAATTAATTTAATTAAGAAAAAGAACCATTCATTTTACCTTTCTCCAAGAAATCTCTTCCTTCTCTCTAAAAATTCCTTTCATTTCTCATAAATTTCTCAAACTTCTCTCTAAATTTTATAACTTTCTACTTATTCCTATCTTTCTATCTCATGGTATATTAAAGAGGAATTTCGTACCTCTCCAACAACACTTATACGCAAGCTTTTGGAAGAAAAGAAATTGAGGTATAAGGGGTTTTCTTTTCTTTACCATGGATTATGTTTTTTTTATCATTTAACATGTTTAATGTGTTGTCGCATATTGGATTGTGGTGTTGATTTCATAAAATTACATGTAGAAATAAAAAATGGGTAAAGGGTTATGTGGTATTGCAACTATTTTTGTTTTTTTAAATACTTGCATCATGATTTATGGCAATGTGATGACATTTTTGAAGATTTTGGACTCTTTAGAGTTAATAGTCTTTTTTCAAATTTTTTGACAAGGTTTTCTATTTTTGATATATTTTTTACATGATATTAAATCTTCCTAGAATGTGAACTAATTTTTATAAAATTATTAGAAAGGAAATTTGGACAATTGGAACCATTTTGGTGATGTTTAAGGTATAAGGATGATCCGTGATTTTTGTTCTAATTAAATATGCATGGGACTATTTTTAAGAAAGGAATTATTGAATTTACAGTTTGTTGTTCTGGTGATGAAAAATTGGATAAAAAATAGCTATGGCTTAAATTATGAGTGAAGAAATTTATTTTAAGCTTAGCATGCTTTATGTTGCGCATGACTCAAATTCAATAACAAACAAATGTTATAGCATAATAGAGTGGAGCGATAACATTTGTCCTTTAGGCTTGGTCCATTAGTTATTGGATTACAGTGAGAGTTAGGGGTGCAGAGGCAAAGTCGCTAGTGGTATGATGCAAGATATTGTACGATCTAGGATATTATGCAATACATGGTGATATTGTATGTTTGTACTATTATGTTATTATAAATAGTTATGTGACCCTATTTTCCATATGAATAAAAAATAAAAATAGTTGCACTGCTCCCAAAGATGTAGTCACACATGTTGAACCTCTTTCAATCTTAGGTATGAGTGTGTGTATGTTTTTACTCTAATATTTACATTTGTGGTTGCTTTTGCTAACAACTAGTATTAGATGACACTTAACTCTGGTGCAAAATTCAAAGTAGGGAAGTTCGACAAAAGTGGGAATTATGGATTATGAAAAAGGAGGGTTAAGGATTTGTTGGCTCAACTTGGATTTATAAAGGCACTACACGCAATGAAACCTACTACCATGTAAGATGCAGATTAAGGGGAGTTGAAGGAGAAGGTTGCAACGACCATATGTCTGTATTTTGCAAATAAGGTCTTATATCATGTCATGGACCTCACCTCTCTAGGGGAGAGGTATGGACTAAATTGGAGAGTCAGTATATGTCAAAGTCCCTAACGAACAAGTTCTACATAAACCAAAAGTTGTATAGGCTAAAGATGTAGTGTAACACCCTAAAATTTAATATTAAACATAATAATAATAATGATAATAATTATATATGATGTAGTAGCTCAAAAAATAGTGAATTAAATCACTAAGCAATAAATAATTAATTGAGAGATAAAGAAATATGATAAAATAAGATATTAGACTAAGAAAATATAGATTAAAACATGATTAAGTTTTGATCAACTTAAATCAAAGACCAAATAATTTTGGTCAACAAAAATCAAAGGAATAAAGTTGACAGGTTAACTCATTAAGGACAATTTAATAAACAAGAATTAGTCTAGACTTAAGTATTAGAGTCTTATACATAAAATTAATTATTTAATAAAACTAAGTCTAATACAATTAATTAAAATAAAACAAGTGCTCAATAAAATTAGTAATTCTAGTTGATAATTAAGGTAATTCATATTTGGACATTTTTATTAGAATAGAAAATTAGAGTTGTTATGGCACAAAAGATTTATTGATAAGTTAATAATAATTTCAATTAGTGTAATTAAACATTTTAAGGTGATAAGTGATTTGAAATTAAGATAATTAAAATAAGTCAAGTTCCATTTTATTCATTTAAGCTTAGAAAGAGAACTAATTAGAAAAAATTATTTTGTTTGGTTAAATTATTTAATTATTTGTTAAAGTGTTTGTAGGTAGTAATTAATTAAATTAATCATTAGAAAAATTATAATAACATTAGAGAGTGATAGTTAATTAATGTTGGAGTAGAAAAATAATTATCTACAATAAGTTAAAGACAACTAATTCGATTACTCATTATTAGGTGACAACGATAAAATTACATTGTTAAAATTTTACAAAAATCAAGACAAACCTAGACTTAATATAATTAGGTTTCATATGGGTTCAATTAAAACAAAATTTTAGACCTAGATTAGAAGGAGGGGGGCTAAAAATGAAAGGGTAAAAAGGGAAATTTGTGTCTTAAAGGGGAATTAGGAAAGAAGCTCCTTATTCTTATCTATTCTATTTTTTAGACTTTTCTCCTACTTCTTAAAACCTTTCTTCTCTCTCTTTATTTCTAAAAAATTATCTCAAATTTCCAAATCATCCAATCATTAGAATTTTCTTAAATCTCAATATTGTGTTAAGGATTCATCAAGCTTCCTATCAATACCTTTCATTAAGTGTTTGGAGTAAGGATCAAAGGTATATGGAGGGTCCTTGCCTTAACCTAGGTTGATAATTATTGTTGTCATTTTTTTGTGTTTATGTCTCTGTTTAATCATGAAGTTTTATATTATTTTGATAAAATTGTTGTAAGAGAGATAATAAGTAATAAATGATTGAGAATTATTGTTGTATTTGAATTTTTTTAAAATACCTACGAGTTGATTCTTGGTGTGATTTTGATGTTTCTAAAGTTTTTAAGACCTCTAGATTCATTTTTAGTTTTTCAATTTTTTTTGACGTTATTTGCTATTTTTAACCTAATTATCTTATGGGGATGTCTAATTTGCTTTAGACCATAATAAAATCCTAGAAAATTATTTTGGTAGAAATTTGAAAAATTGAAAGTATAGTAATGATCCTTAGGGTATGTGGATGCTTTTTTTATTTTTCTTGTTATGAATTTTAGGGTTTTAATATTTTTAAATGAGGTATTATTAAATTTTTAGAATTTTCACATGTAGATAAATTAAATTATAGAAAATATTTGTAATGAATATTATAGCTTGAAAATTTTAGTTTTAGCTTGAGATGTCCTATGGACCTGATGATAATTTATTTATGATTTTTGGAATGTGTTCAATATTTATTAAAATTAGATACATTATAGATAACCTCTATTAAAAAATAGGATAATTGGACATGTTTAGGTATTTTTAGTATTTTCGAGAATTAAGATAATAGAGAATAAGAGGTAATGAAAATTATTTAGAAAATCATATTAATTGTTTGAAATAAATTATGATAAATTTTTATTAAGAGTAATTTGTTATGAGGAGATATATTGTTTAGTTTCATGGCAATTAAATATGATTTTCTATTTTTCATATTTATTGAACTTATTAAACTCTATTATAGGTGTGTGAGTGAAGATTTAGGATGTGTAATTTAGTATTTTTGAGAATTCAGAAAGTAGAGAATAGGAGGTAATGGAAATTAAATAGAAAATCATATTAATTGTTTGAAATAAATTGTGATAAATTTTTTATCAAGAGTAATTTGTGATGAGGAGCTATACTGTTTACTTTCATAGCAATTAGATATGATTTGTTATTTTTCATATTTATTGAGCTTATTAAATTTTATTATAGGTGTGTGAGTGAGGATTTATGATGTGTAATTTATTAATGATTGTAATTTAGCTTAAGAACTTGTTTTTAATGGTCAAACCTTAGAGGGAGACCATATATAATATTATGGTGACATTATGAGATAGTTGACTTTGATCGTTGATTATTGACTTTGATTTTTATCTATTTATTGTTGACTTTTATCTATTAAATTGTTTGGATCTTGAAGACCAAGAAGGGAAACTCTCGAGCAATGTGTGTTGAATATTTGACTATGATGTGTGATATTGAATGTATGACTTGGGGGAAATGATGGTTTCAAATTCTTGTTGAATAAGTAGACTCCTAAAACAAAAGTGCATTTATGTTTGTGGTCTGATTATTTGTGTGAGGTGCATAACTCACCTATGCATTTTATTTTATTTATTTATTAGATGGAGACTAGTGTCAAATATGATAGACAGCGATGAAATAAGATGACTACTGCAAACACTAATGTCGTAGATAAACTAGTTTGAGAAAATAGATATTCTATAAGAAGACTTCACGAGTTCTTGTGAGAATATGAGAGTTAGATTTTATCAAGTCACTATTCTAAGTGTCAATCTTTTGTTGTCTAAAAGAGGGTAAATTAGATTTTTATTTTATTATATAATACTCTTTGAGAAGTGACTTAAATGTATTACACCTTAAATTTCAAGAATACTAATATGCATTTGTGTGGTTAAAGCATAATAGTTTAATGATGAAAATGAGAGTGTTCAAATGAGTCTTTATTATGTTTCAACGATCTTATGGAAAACCAAATATTTTATCAATTAATTTGTTTATTTAAGAATAATATTTATTTAATATTTGTTTATTTATGTGATTATGGAGGATATACAAACAAAACACTTTTATGGTTTAAAGAATTTTCAAGTTATTATGTTTTTCATGATATGAGGTTTTCTTAAGATTAACTTCTTTATCATATACTTTTAAATTATCGATGAGTTAACAAGGATATGTTTGTGATTTTATCTAAAAACAAAAAGACAAAAAAATAATTCTTAATTTAATTAAGGACTATTTTAAATTATCAAATTTCAAATTATTTCATAAATTTTTAAAATAGTAAGAAAATTCTTTATAAGTATTCAAGGTGTTACGTGCAAGAGAGTTTTGATTTGTAACAACACATCAATGTCTTTAATTATATTATTAGTGATTTTAAAAAGCTTGATGTGAATATCAATTATGAGGATAAGACAATTATCTTATTATACTCTTTGCCTAATTCCTACGAACATTTGGTGACCACCCTTACATATGGGAAAAACACCATTAGTTTGGAAGATATCAAGGTTGCATTTATGTCTCACTATTATCGGAAACAAAATGCAGAGGAGTGTTCTCAAGGCAAAGGTCTATATGTGAAGGGGAATCAAGAATGTGGGAAAACACAAAGCAAAGGGGATTTGGGGATGAGGTAAAGGTCCAAAACCAAAAGTAGCAAATTAGTACAATGGTATAATTACAAACAACATGGGAATTATAAGATAAATTATCCAAAATTGAAGCAGTTTGGTGAAGGGTCATCTTGCTCTGTGAATGTGGTCTAACAATTCAAACTATTATACTGAAGAAGATGTTCTCTTAATTTCATGTAGCCAGTTGACAAATGTGTGGATTCTTGATTCCAAATGTTTGTATCACATGACACCTATTAGGGAATGGTTCACCACATACAAGTTAGACAATTTTGGCAATGTCTATTTGTGTGATGATAAAGCTTGTGTTATTGATGGAATAAGACAAATGAAAATTGTTATGGATGATAGTGGTGTAAGGACATTGTGTGATGTTTGACATATCCCTAAGTTGAGGAAGCATTTGATCTCATTTGGTACTTTGTAGGCTAATGATTTCAGTTATCAAATTGGTGGAGATCTAGATACCCTTAAAGTGAGTAAGGGTGTGATGATTATGATGAAGGGACAACAAATTATAGACAATATTTACAAACTGCTGGGGAGCACTGTTGTAGATCGAGTTGTATATATTAAGTCTAATTATCATACTACCAGATTGTGGCATATACGTTTGGGCCATCTTAATGAGCATAGGATGATATAACTTTATAAAAGAGGACTCTTGAAGGGAGTTTGAAGTTGTAAGTTAGATTTGTGTGAGTATTGTGTGCTTGGGAAATAGTCTAGAGTGTGTTTTAAAGCTGTAAAGCACACCACCAAGGGGATTCTAGATTATATGCATATTGATGCATAGTGCCTTACTAGAGATTTGTCCTTGGAAGGGTTCCCATTATTTTGTCACCTTCATTGATGACTTTTATTGCAAGGTTTAGTTGAATTTCATAATACAAAAATATGAAATTTTTAAGAAGTTCAAGTTGTGGAAGGCTAATGTGGAGAAATAGATTAGCAGAAATATCAAGTACTTAAGATCTAACAATGGCAAGGAGTACACAAATTCATGGTCCCAGAAATTTTGTAAGGAACATGACATTCAAAGACACTTCTTAGAGTGGAAAATAACACAGTAGAATGACATTGTAAAGAAGGTGAATAGGTCCCTTATAGAAAAGGCCTGGTGTCTGAGGTGAAATGTTGGTTTTTCCAAAGACTTTTGGGCAAAGGTAGTCAGTATGGCATGTTATATGCTCAACTAATCACCCCGTGCTTCATTGGATATGTGGATTCTTACTATGCTAATGATTTGGACGACAGAAGGTCTACAACAAGGTATATTTTTACTCTTGTTGGTGGGTCTATTTATTGGAAGTCCACAATTAAGTCAATTGTAGCAATGTCAACAAGTAAGGCAAAGTACATGGTTGTAGTAGAGGCTAGTTGTAACGCTCGTTTTACTTATTTGATTTAGTTGAAAATTTTTACATTTTCAAAAATGATTTCTTTTAATTAAATTAAATTGATAGGATGAAATTTAAAACTTATACATAAGGGAGTTATATTTTTCCATTTAACATCGACATTCCTTCTTGACATCAAACATGCATCATATAATAAACAAATATGTAATAGAAAAGATCAATTTTATATAATTTTAGGGTAATATATATTGTACATATAATAGATTTAAAATATAAATTGTGTTTTTCTTATTTTTGTTAACTTATCAAAACATATGAGTAATTAGTTAACTAGTGCCTTTTTACACAGGGTCTAATCCGAACATTCAGAAGGTCATCTTCTTCTGATGATTTTTCCCTTCCTTCCTAATTATTACTTCTATTTAGAGTTGATCTTGCTAGTAGATTTGGATTTAATGGGGGTTTAGTGCATCTAGATACTGTTGGGATGTCAGGTGGAGCTCCGACTTATCGGGGTGGCAATGTTTGTATCAAAATAACACGTAGGTCTATGTGGGAGAATTGTCCATAAGGTATGACATTAGTGGACATAAAGACAAATCTCACATATCCAATAAATGTGTCATCTTCAAACAAAGGGTTGTGGATCCATCTCCCTTCTAAAGGAACGATTATTAAGTGGAATAGAAGGTGAAATTCTTTTGCCATCAGTATCTAAAAGGTAAGGATTGTAGGAGTGAGTCATCTATTCTTAAATGCACATATACACATACAGATAACTACTAATTATTGCATATTCTAGTCTCACAGTGTCGTGCCTACTTAAGATTTCTAACCGTTATAGGGCCCTTTTATTGCCTCCAATATTCTAACTCTGAGAGAACTTCATGAAATGCAACATAAAATCCATGTTTGCATTCTGGATGACGATTGAAAGTACATATTCTGCTTGATACTTGGATCAGGATACTCTCAACCAAACATGGTAATGCTCCACTTTGTTGGGATACTCACAACTTGACATATTATTTACCCCCAAGGACTCAACCAAGCTTGTGTACATTCCTTAGGTATCTTCTCTGGTCACCCAAACAGTTCTCCAGTCTAAAACCTCACACGTATATTTTTAATCAACAACTTTCTCCAACCTTCTGTCAATAGACTCTCTTGGTACTAATTACAATTTCTAAGGTTATTTCTCCTCAATCAACAAAGTATTTCCATATTCCTTCCCATTCTTACCCTTTGTAGGAATACTTATACATAAGGAGTTATATGCCATTACTGAAATATGTAACATTCATAGTCGCGGACTCATCTTCTAACTTAGGATTCATCAATATATAAGTTTATCTAGAGACTGATGCTTTAAAGTAGTCTTATATAAGTCTTCTATTAGAGGGTAATACAGACTATCAACTCATCAATTCTATATCAAATAACAATAGTTAATAGCAATAAAAGAGTAATAATACAAAATTTTCTTTTTAATTATTTCTCTTTTATCTTCTCTCTCTCTCCCACTTTCTCTCACTTCATTCATTCTTTTCACTTTCTCTCTCTATTTTCTGTCTTTCTTTTTACATCTTCTCTCCCTTTTCTCTTTCTTTCTCTCTTATCTTCTCTTTCTTCTTTCTCTCTCTTCTTTTTTTCTCTCTCCTTCTCTTTACTTTCTCTCTATCTTTCTTTCTCTCTCTCTATCTCTCTACCTTTTCTCTCTATCTCCCTCTCCCTCTCTTTTCCTTTCCTCTCCTTTGTTCCCTTCCTCCGTCTTTAGCCAATTAATTCCATCATGGTTAATAGAAAATTCAAATTCTTTATTCTTGGATTTTTATTCAAAATTTTTACAGAGTCAATCAAAAACATGTAATCTAATAAATTCATTCAATCAACAATCGCAATTCTTATTATGTAATTGAAATCTGAATCAAATTCATCATTGGAATTCTAAAAACATGAGTTAACAAAATGTAGCCATGGATGAGCAGGGGAGAACTTAAAAAGTTTGAATTTAATCACTCCTTATCATTTTCACCAATTCGAAAGTTCCTTATGGAATTAACATGTTAAAAAATGGATTAACAGAGAAAAATCGAAGAACAGAGACTCCTCTTATTTGAATTTTAAAGTTCTGGCGAAGTTTTTGAATTTTCTAGCGAGCCTTAAGCATCACTGCTAATTTTTAATTCTTCCTTCCTTTCGCCAAATTAATCGATCTAAAATAGAGTTGGGATTGATACAAAGTTGTCTATAGAGAGAAATAAGGAAAAAAGATTCGATTTTGTGGAAAATTTCTCAAGTTATTTCTCTATTTTTCGTCTTCTTCAGTTGCAAATTTGGCTCCTTTATATAGTTTTCCTTCATTTCATTTTTGGGTTATTTTATTCGTAGTGTATAAGCAAAGGTTGACAAGGGCAGGTGTAACTCTTCCTTAGGCTGGGTGGCAAGTTGTAGGTGAGACAGCTTGAGGAAGAAAAAGCTCACTCAACAGCTTCAATGGCGGTTCGAGGTTTTGAAAATAAAAGTTAAATAAAGCTTATGGCGTTAGGATATCACCGAACGCGTCTTGCCTCAGTGGTTAAGACACTAAGCCCATGCGCCAAGTCCCCTCCTCGACCTTGCTTGAGGCGCTTTTGGTTTTTATTTGTTTATTTTTCTAATTTTTCAGAGGAACAACTCTTATACTTTTTATTCCCTATTATAAACACGGATGAGCCTAGCGGTCTAATGCTCAAGCGCGTTCCTCTTCTCCTTTGAGTACGAACCCCGCTTCCCCTTTTCTACCTATTTTCGTTGTCTTTTATATATAAACTCTACACTTTCAGTTTATATATTTACCTTGCGAGTAACTTATCACCATTGGCCTAGTGGTATAACGTGTCTGGAACGTATATTTCCTCTTTCTAAAGGCTCGAGTTCGATTCTGATTGACATCCGTCCTTTTTGGCTTTTATTTTCTTTCTATTTTCTTATATAATAAAAACAAAAGCCATATACCAATTTTTTTTTCATGAATTCTATCAGCAACCTAGTAGCTCAACTGACAACATATTTATGTTCCCTGTTGATCTGGGTTCGAAACCCAACTACCCCATTTTGATTTTAAGCTTTTTCTTTTATGTATATTTTTATATATTTTATTAATATTTTCAATTTTTAATTATTCTAAAAATCCTATAAATTCATTTATACTTTTCTTTTTCTATTTATAAGTTT